>JAOTRI020116202.1:0-12534 GCA_028564885.2 Zoanthus sanctaehelenae | reverse complement strand
GCTATTTGCAGGTGGTGTGATATTTGTATATTTAATGAAAGAAATAAAGACGTTGTTGTTGTTGTTGTTGTTGTTGTAATGAACTAAGTGAAACATAATTGGGCAAAATCTATTCGTAATTTGGAAAAGTATTGTTTTGAAAATTAAACTGTTTTTAAAACAGATATGCTAGGTTGTATTCTAATCTTGTGAAAAATTTATTAACCTGGTGGAAAATCTTGTGACCTGGCAAAAAATATGTGAAGGACCTAGTGAAATTTTAGAAACCTCCTGGTCTGTTACATACGGGTGTTTAAAATTCAGCTCGGGTCCGAGGCTTAGGGCAATAAAACCAAAGAAATGAATTATTTTTTCACCGATTCTTATCGGGATTTATTATGTTGTATTCTTTTGAAGAAGTTGAATCTTTATTAATCGAAATTAGTGTTTTCTCACTTACTTGCCCTTTATTTGTATTCTTTCAAATATTTTAGGTGATATTGGCATTGAAGTTATTTTATTAAATGTTTTTATTTATACAGCTGTAACCAAACTTGGTGCTAATTTTGACCACCTTTCAAACTAGGTGCATCGCAGTGTTTGGAGTGCCCTGAAGGGTTCCAGTGTATCAAACAAGTCTATCCTGAGCCCTGTCCCGCTGGTTTTTACTGTCCAAGAGGAGTTGGCTATGATGTTAGACCTTGTCCTAAGGGTACATATGGTGGGCGAGCAGGCCTTTCTCTCGAGAGTCAGTGTACTAATTGTTCGGGAGGAAGTTATTGTGCTGTGCCAGGTATATCAGATGTTACAGGCCAGTGTGCTGGAGGTAGGTGCTACATGCAACAGTTTTCAGCTGGGAAATTATTTAATGGTTTAGCTTGACTTATATTGATTGGATTTGCACTAAACTAGACGTTAATGTAAGACATCGGTTTTAAGGGTTTATGAAATAAATGTTTTTAGTTGTCTAAAAAGATCATGATAAGAAAGATAAATAGGAAAAGTTTCAAAGAGTTGAAATAAACCAGTAATCAGCTCCAAACGTGCAAATGTAGGCGGCTTTTTCGCAAAGGCACTTTTTCCAAAGACTTTAAACGTTTTGAATTTAATACGTATAAATATGTCTCTTTAGAAATTTAAAAGTATTTTTTGCTTTATAGGCAGCTTAAAGCTAGTGTGTCATTGAACAGGGAACTGAGATCCAACGTTACATCCGTTTTGACCAGTATATTACACCTGTTTGACCAGTATATTACACCTGTTTGACCAGTATATTACACTTGTTTGACCAGTATATTACACTTGTTTGACCAGTATATTACACCTGTTTGACCAGTATATTACACTTGTTTGACCAGTATATTACACTTAATTTTATAAGAACCTTTCGACTGAGGCTGAACGTTCTTAAATGTTCTCGGTATATTAGCCTCAAATGTTCCTAAACATGTTCTTAAAATATGTTTACTGATTTTAGACAATATAAATAATACATGTACCATATGTGGTACTTTTCTGTATACATTGATTTGTACATGTACTTTGAACTGTCTTTTCTTGCCAGTTTGTCTCAAGAACAATACCTGAGAACTGAAATTTGGTAAATGAAAAACCTGTGATGTCAAATTGTTATCTTCAAACTTTAGTCAAGATTTTTCAATACCACTGAATAAATTATTTCATCATAAATAAATATTCTTCACCTTTTCTCAGCCGCAGCATGTTTTTAACATGTTCTTGAATTTTTGGCGATTTTCAGCCTCATGTTCTTACAAGAAAAGGTTCTTATAAAAATTAGAGTGTATTCCCTCAAAACAAAGAAAAAAAGACTCATGTATTCATTAATGATCATAACCATAATCTGCAAGATTTTTTATGTTGCAAATTTCATAACTGTTTGTATTTGTTGTCTGCTTGCTGCAGAAATTCATCTTCGTATATCTTTGTTAAAGTAGTTTGAAAAAGACGTTCTAACATGCTATTTAATTTTTTGCTCAAAATCCGAAGACGTTGAAAGGTTACACTTTCTGTTTTTCTGTTTTATTATAATTTTTATATCTTTAAATATTGATTAATGCAAGATTCAGTTTATAGTTATTTTACTTAATTATTAAATATTATAATTTTATAAAGTATATTTACTTGTTGCTGTAGTATCATTATACAAAATGAAACTGAAATAGACAAGATAGATAAATTCGTTTTTGTTCCTTGTGTTTCAGGTTTTTTCTGTACATCAGGAGTAAATGTCAAGTCACCAAGTTCAGGATTTTTAGGAACTGGTGGTCGTTGTTACAAAGGACACGAATGTCCTGAGGGGACGAGTATACCAACACCTTGTAAACAAGGTTACTATGCCAACCAGGTGCAAATGGCAGCTTGCGTTCCGTGTCCTGCAGGTAACAATGCTTTATACACCTTAAAGTTCCTGTTTCGTCACTTTCAAATTTTATTACCCAAACTTTGTGTTTTCGTGTCACCAAGTTGAGAAATTATTGTGCCTAAATTAGAGATCAAAAATGTTTCGTAGGAGCTTTCTTTCAAAAGTAAAATCATTAAGGAATTTCTCTATATAACATTGTTAAGACGTTGTTTAATCAGTGTTAGATTTTAGTGTATGCTGGAGTGTTCAAATGAATCTAACGTTATTCAACAACGTTAGATTTCAGTACCAACATGTTTGATTCTTTAGAATGGATTAGGTTACAAGTTTCATATTTTTGTTTTCCGAAGGCGATACACTTTTTTTCTAGCTGGGTTATTACATCTTACTAAGCTTCTACCAATTAAATGGATTGATCATCCGTCCTTTAGAAAACGCCAAGATCCTATTCCACTGTCACTATGCTGACTCACACAAAGCACATCCACCATCTTTTATCACTGTACATTTAAATACTTAAAACCGTGCTAACAGCCATAGCAAGAGTGATATTTTATTCCTTTTTAACCCATTCTTCCCTTTGTCCACGGATGAAACAAAAAGATAATGGTTCTCATGGTTAGTGGTTTTGAAAGTTGAGAGTTATATTAATGGTATGCTCTTCTATCTTAATAAACTTGGTTTGAAGGCTTATTCTGACAACCTTTTATGTTATTGTTCATTTTTGCAGGTAAATTTTGCAACGGTTCAACAATCACACCATTTGATTGTCCAGAAGGGCATTATTGTCCAAACGAAACCAGATTTGCCACAGAGTACCCATGTAAACCAGGAACATTTAATAACAGGACCTCCCAGCCCTCTGTATCTTCGTGCCAACTGTGTCCTGCAGGAAAGTATTGCCAGGGAGCTGGCCGAGTAGAACCAAATGGTGACTGCAATCCTGGATTCTACTGTGCTGGTGGATCAGCGAGTAACCGTCCAGGAGATATCGGAATACTCAACTATACCGGAGCTACAAGTCCTGGTAGCACGTGTTACACAAACTTTGAATGTGTTTGCCCTGCGTGGAATAAAACAACAGGTGAACATTCTTAGTAAGCAATATTGCATGCAGCGGTTAGAATAATATTTAACATTTCCTATTAAGTAGTATAACTAATTTTAATATTTGAAAGACATTTTTTTACAAAATTTTCGGGCAGTTTCATTTACAAAGGAACTTTTCCTCATGTAAATATACATTGTAAAGTATCAGTTCTATTAGAGTCCCCGATTAGATCAACAACTCAATATTGCCTTTGTCTTTTCTCCTTTTCCTCCCACGCGTTCACCTTAATTATGGCCAGTTTGGTGTAAAATATGCTGCTGTTAAGTCCTAGAATGAAATTTCAAATGAAATAATAGCTTGCATGTCTACCTACATAACAAATATAAAATATGACATTTCTTAATGTGAGAATTAATCAAACAAAGCAAACTACTGAAGATTAAAAGTGAAAATCTCTCAAACTTGTTCAATGAAAAGTATGGGCTCAGGTTGGGAAAATTTAATAATACAACAGGGATTAAAAGGGTTAAGGCAACATAAAGCTGAGTATATTTTGTTTTCATAATGATTTTAATCTTAAAGTCAATTAAATATTTTGATTAAAATAAAATTTACAGTTACACCAGCTAGAAGACATCTAAAACATATACTAAGGCCTACTATTTATTATTGAACACTGTTGTTTACACTGATGTTTGGGTTTTGCAGGCGACATCTGTCCAGCCGGCAGCTATTGCCCTAGAGGGTCTGAAAAGCCCCTCCCATGCAAATTGGGACAGTACTGTGCTCATGCCGGTCTTCACACTCCTACTGATGATTGCTCACCAGGCTATCACTGCAATGACAGTTCTACAGTCCCGGACCAGTTTGAATGCCCTGTCGGCCACTACTGTCCTAGGGGCACTGGAATACCAGTGGCGTGTCCAGCTGGAACATTCTCAGGCACAAAGATGAACATTAAGGTTTCTGATTGTAGGAACTGTACCGCGGGACAGTACTGTGCTGGAACAGGGTTGTCAGCCCCAACTGATAAATGTTTTGCAAATTACTACTGTCCAAGTGGACAAGATACTGCCACTCCTGCCAACTATTTGTGCACAAGAGGCCATTATTGCCCTCGCGGTTCGGAAATACCTAAGAGATGTGAGAACGGGACATATCAGAATGAGGAAGGTCAAAGTTTCTGTAAGGACTGTCCCATTGGTTACTATTGTGATCCAACCAGTGCTCCAGTGGTTACCCCGTCGGTTTGTGAAAAGGGCCATTACTGCCCCTTTAAAACAACAAGCTACAGAGATTTCCCTTGTCCAGAACGTAAGTCTAATGGGTACCATATTGAAACATGGTAAAGTTATAATTTATGCTAAAACTGCAGACATTTTTTGATATAAAAAAAAACCCTCTCCAGTTATATTGCTTTTATCGCGCATTTGTCACTAACTTATTAGAATTGTCACAATTTACAATCATTGAACATAAGGACTACGAGCCAGTAGCTATTCGTAGTCCATGAGGCTGACGGGTCCGATTGTTTTAATATATACGTACTGAAACGGCCAAAAGGATGTGCAAATTGAACTATCAATGAATTTCTCTGATATTATTACAAAACTAGGCTCGTTACAATTTTAATCCGCCATCTTTTCTCAATTTCTGTGCTAGTAGGCTATCACAAATAGACCTGTAGTAGAGTAACCAATTAGAATGCAGGATGCGTATTAGACACTTAATAGGTTTATATTAACAAATTTTACTACAAGTAGACGAACATGGTCTAAGTAATAAAAATCGAGAATGTTTGGTGATTATTTAATACAAATAAACGAACATGGTGTAAGTAATAAAAATCGAGAATGTTTGGTGATTATTTAAAACAATCAAAAGAAGGACGCTAGTATTCAAAGTGATAAACAATTATTGTTGACTTTGCTTTGTTTTTCAATTAGGTTTCACCATAACCAAGCTAATTAAGGGAGAGCTATGATTTAACTTTATTATATTTCATCTTTAGGAACTTTCAACAACCGCAGTGGTTTGTCTCACCAAGATAACTGCACCGAATGCACCCGGGGTTTCTATTGTGCTACTCCGGGACTAGAACGTCCAACGGGTGTTTGTTATGGAGGATATTATTGCACAGAAAGCTCTAAATCTCCAACACCAATCCAGGATATCGTTGCCGCTGGCCATCCAAGTTATACTGGCTTTCCATACCCATACTTAAACGACAAGTGCCCTCCTGGTTTCTTTTGTCCAAATGGTTCAGATCCACAACCATGCAAACCTGGAACCTTCCACAACCAGGGGGGTATAGTGTCTAGTTCACAGTGCCACCCGTGCCCAGTGGGACGATACTGCAATGGTTCAGTGGTCCCTCTTGGCACTGCACCACTGTGTGATGCAGGCTATGTATGTACAGGCGGTTCAAACACACCTAAACCAACTGATCCTTCCATGGGGTACTTGTGCCCCGCGGGATTTAGTTGTCCATCAGGTAAACATTGGGTGTTTGTAACATACTATAGTGATAATTGCATCTAATCAAGATATGAAAATTATTTTTGGCTTCAATTTAGTTCTTTCTCGTTTATTTTATTTTTTTTTAAACATTGTTGTTTAAACGTTTTGCAACAAGATAACTGTAAATTAGTAATGTTCGCGTATCTGTATGGAGTACCATGGTTTGTAAACGGTCCTGAAAACACGGTGTTCAATATCAGTCAAGTTGCAGTAATGTTTAAGGACTAACTAAATGTGCCTTAACCAACAAGGACAGCGAAACCGACGCCGACGGTAAGAAAACAATAGTAAATTCAATAACTGCACGTTGGAATACATCAAGCTCGGCTCCTGCACGGAGTTGTGGCGACAATTATAATATGAAAAGACAGTTTCTAGAATTGTATAGACTTCGAGAACGTAGAGGGAAAAAACGTTCTTAGCATTTGTTTAGCTTCGTGGAGCAATATTTGATCGTTTTTCTATTCACAAACCTTATAGCAAAGAAACAACCCAAATAACTCGCACAAAAAAAGAGTAAATCATAAATGTGGTTTGTCTTAGTTGTCATTGCTGGCGTTCCCGTCCTCGTTCTAATGTTAGAGACGTCATATTCGATATAATTAAACGTACTACGATACATTTATAGAATAACAAGAAATTACAACTGAATTTTATTACACTCTTTTTTTTTTAGGTACAAACTTTCCATTGAGTTGTGAGCCAGGAACATACCAACCCGACCGGGGAAGGGGTGTTTGCATCAAGTGCCTACCTGGGAGTGAGTGTCCATATCAAAACATGACAGTTGTGGTTCCATGCAGACCTGGCTATTACTGCCCTGATGGCACTCCTACTCCCTGTCCCCCTGGGACATTTGGCAACAAGAGTGGACTTATAACCCAAGACATGTGCACAGACTGCCCTTCAGGTCAATATTGTGAGGGCGCAGGAATGACTGAACCAAAAGGCCCATGCTATAAAGGATACTATTGCCAGGGAGGAGCCAACTCTTCAACACCAAATCCAAACAGCAGGTACCCTGATAACGGCCCTTGTCCAACTGGCTCATACTGTACCGAGGGCACTCCTGCTCCCCAAAAATGCCCCCCTGGAACGTTTAGAAACACTACAGGAGCCGAATCGTCTTTTGAATGCCTTGACTGTAAACCAGGATGGTACTGTGGAGGATATGGGAATAAGTTTCCTACTGCACCCTGTGATCGGGGATTTTTTTGTCGCCAGGGATCAAGAGCAAATGTCTCTCAGCCTTCCTGCTGTCAATGTCCTGTTGATCATTACTGTCCACAAGGTTCAGCTGAACCGATACAGTGTGATTCAGGTAATGCATTTTTTTGTGTTGTTAATATTTTGGGCCTGGTTCCACAAACTATGATTAATATAATCCTGTATTAATAAATAATTCAAAAACATATTTTTTCATTTGTCAAGACTCTGATTAACTTAATCATGGTTTAAGACGAAATTCAAACACTACTGTGTTCATAAGTAAAGCTTTGACCCTTTTATTCATAAGAAACGTGTTAAATCCAAAATTCCAGCTCTTAAGTTATAGAAAATGGAAAGCAGAAACATGTATTTTAAAACATTAATCGTGGGTTAGCACTGATTGGGTTTTGAGGATACGGGCCCAGTACATTTATAAAATATAATGTAGCTAAAACAAAAAAGTCACAGTTTTCTTTGATATTCATTATCAATTAATGTTAATGAAAGCACACTTTGTATAAATACAGTTTTTTTTCTTAACTGTATATAGTTGCATTTTACGGGTTTGTAATTTTAAGAATCGTTTGTGTGAAACATCACAGAAAAAACAGTTAGACCTCTTCTCGCAAATGTTAGCTCTACATAACCTCTTGTGTGTTACAAATCGTAGCAAATCAGCATTGATCAAAGTATTTTTAGATGAGACATGTCTATTACTCCGTTGTTTCATTAATATAGGTTCCAGTACAGACGGGAAAATTGGTCAGTGGCAGTGTAAACCATGTCCTGCTGGTTACTACTGTAGTCCTACACCACAGAAATGCCCTCCTAAACACTACTGCCCTGAAGGTACCGTCACACCTATCCTGTGCCCCAATGGTACATTTACATATGAGAATACAACCGGACTTGCGAATGCTTCACAATGTACACCCTGTATTGCTGGACACTTTTGTTTGGCTGGAGAGGTTTCCGGTAAATGTGTGGGTGGATATTTCTGCAAGAGTCGCAGTCCTTCACCAACTCCATCCCATCAGCTGGGGAATGAAGAGAATGGTCCATGTAAAAGGGGACACTATTGTCCAACTGCCACTATTGCTCCAATACCATGTCCAGATAATACCATGAAGAACTACACGGGAGGTGATGGCACTGTGTCTGATTGTAAACCGTGTGTCACTGGACGCTATTGTTATAATGGTGAATAACTATTTTTTGTATTAATTCTATGTCTACTGCTACTCCATTTAAATCAAATTCGCATTTTTAACCTCTCAAACTCAGCAGTTTCCTTTCATATCCTACCCTACGGAGATTATCCGATGTAGCAAATTTTTAAACTAGAGAGTTGGTTGGTCTTGTGATAATCATTCACCGCCTCAATTTCTCAAACCTGCATTGGATAAAACTTAGTTTTACACGTTTGCTGACTTTTACCCTTATTAATTACTACCGCTAAGAGTGTACAGACCTGTGAAAATTCTGAAGCTTTCGCAAACATGAAATCAGTTGCAAAACTCATTATATAATTATCTTTGCCATAGCCACCGTTTTATGGACCAGCACATCAATCTATAACTGCAACTTTGTACTAGGTTTTGTAGTAATTAATTTTAATTTGTTTTCTTTATTTAGACCAATAACACTTAAACATTTTAATAGGATTTCAACCTACGACTTCTCGAACACTGCACAAATACTCAGATCACTGAGCTTCAAATTCATTTGTTACGTTCTTATATTCGCTTGTGCACAGGATGTAATCGTTTTAAACAAGCATTCACGAGTCATACTCAAAACAAGGCTTATTGAAATACTTTGCTGCCATTTACTAAGGTCTATAAACAATGTTTTTCTACCTAGGTACGGCCGAAGGCCTTCCCTGTCCAAAGGGACATTATTGCATGCAGGGCCAATATCCCATTAAGTGTCCCCTACTTCGATACCGAGATATTGTTGGTGGGAAAACTGAGGCAGACTGTTTTGCTTGTCCAGCGGGTTACTGGTGTAACGTTACAGGAATGGTAGACTACAAAAACAGCAAATGCCCTCTCGGGCATTATTGTTATTCTGCTCAGAAACCAGCCCTCTGTTATCCGGGATTCCGCCGTGAAATTCCTGGTGCTAGAAATTACACTGAATGCACTCCATGCCCTGGTGGGTATTATTGTCCAGCCAACACAACCAACACTGGGGGCATTCCATGTCGTGAGCGATACTATTGCAAGCCTGGATCAACTCACGAGACTTTATGTCCTGGAGGTTTTTTCTGTAACTATACAACGTCTTACCCATATGGATGTTCAGGTATAGTAAGCAATTTGATTTATTTCATTAGTGTGCTACCTGCAGTCAGCCAGGTTATTAAATTGGGTTGTTTTTCCGTTTTGTTTCATGCAGCGTTGAAACTCAAGGTTCATGTACGTAGCCCAGTCTGCAACTCTTCTAGTGCGCCTTGTTTTTTGTTTTTTTTAAAAATAAGTTACTTAATGTAAGTAGAATCTTTATCAAGTTGTAATTTTGACAAATTTTTTGGTAACAATTTCTCAGATTTCTCAGCGTAGATAAAGCAAAGATGTTCACTCGTGAAAGCAAAACAAAGATTCTTGGAAAAAAGTGACAGCAGCAATGTTATATTCTACCAATTGAAGAAATTACCGTTCTATATAAGTTGCTAACTTTGCTTTATAGAGACGCATGATGTTATTTTTGTTCATTATTCATGAAAACTATGGATGTATATTACCTGAATAACTACGCCACTAACGTAAAACTGCAGTGTCAACTAATATTTGCCCTTAGGTTCAGCCTCAGATTTAACGTCAAACAGGAAAAGTTAATAGCTATTAAGTATTGTTCTTTCTGTTGTTTTCTTTAGCCGGTTATTACTGTCCTAATGGCACGTCAACCGAGTACATCTGTCACTACCCCGACTACTGCCCTCCAATGACTGCTGTACCCTTAAAATGTCCCCTTGGATACCAAGCCCTTAATAATTCAGGTCTCCGCCCCAGCCTTCAAAAATCATGCCAGATATGTCCAGCTGGGACATACGGAAACCATCCTGAACGACACCGTTGTGATATTTGTCCTCGTGGGTACTTTTGCCCTGTAGGATGTATTGGCCCGTACGTGAACCCATGCCCGGAGGGGTACTACTGCCCTATACAAAGTGGAGACAAGAGTCCATGTCAAGCAGGTTTCTTCGGCAATCGAACATTAGCTTCTAGTCCTGCAGACTGCTTCCCGTGTCCTACTAACACGTTCAACAATATACCAGGGCGCACTAATTGTCGACCATGTGGAAGTAGTTCTAAGGCAGAACCAGGCCAGGCCAAATGCACATGTATTGGCGATAACCGGGCTTTCCAGATATCCAGTGGGGCTTGCACTTGTTTTGCTGGTTATGTGTTTTATGACGACCTGGACAAAAAGCAAAGTGATGGTAACAGTGATAAATCGTGCCAGAAAGTAGTAAGTGTTATCGGTTTAAACAAAAATGTTCACGCTACCTTTTAACTTTAAAGGATCGTTTATCAGTTTTTTGAGGGACGATACTTCCTGGTTTTTACACTAAAATGAGAACAAAACATATCAAGAAAAGCAAGGAAAACTTATCGGTTTCAAGAGTTTCTTTAGTGTAAGAAAAAAGAAAGAACGAATTACGAAAATCTTCGGGATCTATGTTGTTGCTTTAATTTATATTTTGAAATTGGATACGAAATTTCTAAGTTTCTTGAATATCTCCATATGTTTAACATTTTGGTCAGGGAGAGAGACGTGATATGATGTAGAAACACCAGATTGTTATTCTAAATCGGTGATTCCATATTGCAGGCTTCGGGAGAAAATATATTTCTCAAGGTTAGCAATAGGTTTTTGTTCAGGGGGTTATTCAAACCCTTTGTTTTCTTTCCAAGGGGTCAAAGAAATATTCAGTCCAAATACTGTTCTAGTCTACGGAATCTATTTTTATTTTCTCTGCGTCAGAAAAACGCAAGGCTGTGGTTATCAGTGCGTCAGGGCATTATTCTTTGAGTAAATTACACACATTTGTGCGTTATTGCTAACCCTGTTTCTCGTATAGACTCCGTGGCTGCGCCACTCTGCCAATTTGGAATATATTTTCTCCCAACTAGCTGGCAATATAATGTCGAATCACCCGCTCAAAATTGCAATTAGTTTATAAAGTAACTAAATTTTGATTCTCAAACACTGTTTGATATTCTGTACTGTCAAAGAGTGTTTATATGTTGTTGTATACACCCTAAATTGTATAATATAAAATTACCAAACAGTTTGATGTCTTTTTATCACTAATTTGCTTGCGGACTTACTTGTTTGTTATCCGATAGAAAACACTTATGAATATAAATGATATGAAGCTTTTAACATGGTATAATCTCTATATATTATGGTAATTTTTAGTCATCTTGTTTGTTTATATCCTGTTTTTAGTTAAATTGTTTTCTCATTTAAAAAAACTCAAGCTTTAAGCTGTATAGTTTACTACCAGATTCAAACTGTTGCCTTTACAATCTGCTGTCTCAAGTACGAAAACTGATTGCTTTAGTAACTCGTGTGTTGTTAAATATTCTGAACTTTTTGTCTTGTTTCTACTGTTTTTGACTTTTTTATAATTATACCCGTTTGTAAAGTTTTAAACTCTATTCAGCTACACAGCTGTAAAGTTTTTACAACTCACTAGAGCCTCTATCCTATCACAGGTAGATGAAAGGTGCGCAACAGGAAAACTTCGAGATTCCTTCAGCCGAGGGTGTTTAGATCCAACCGTAGCTAACCTTGAGTGTAGCAAAGAATGCCAATCACGAGACCCTCCCGTCTCTGGACGGTTCGTCCAGGATATTGGCCAGTGTATATGCGATCAGACACCATTTGAGTGTAATATCACTTGTCAGCAGAACAAGCCGAAAGTCATAGTACAGCGGAATCCAAAAACAGGAAAACTCCAGATTTCTAGCAGTGACGACTCAACAGCAATTGACATTCAGAACGAAATGGGTGTAAATGACTTTGACAATGAAAGACATCAGTCTCAGGTAAAATTAGTTCAGTTATTGTGTCCGCAGATTCCCAAATGTTTTATTCATTCGGCAGATTTTAATGGACAAAATGAGCGTTTGCTGTTGTGGTCTGAACTTATTAGTAGGAACCAGCTTTTTAAAAGCCAATTACCACTAATCCAAGATTAAACTATTATTTCATGTTTTTACTTCCAATTTTAAAGGGAAGGATTTGTTTCTTTAATAGGAAAGTGACGTCTAATTTTTGCTTAAATAAATAATAAATAAATAAATATTGCATTTATATAGCGCTTATCCTTAGAGCTCTAAGCGCTTTACAGATAGATACAGGTTTTGACAGTCTGAGG
>JAOTRI020116191.1:0-12535 GCA_028564885.2 Zoanthus sanctaehelenae | reverse complement strand
TCAAAACATGCCCATCATCCCTCCTTAACACATGCCCGTACCATCTCACTCCATTCGCCTTTGCCATCTGAACCACTAGCTGTTTAATTTCCTTCAATCCCAACATCTCCATTAGGTCTTCGGTTATCCTTCTCTCCATCAGTTTTGCACCACTTGTTCAATAAAAAGGATTTTCAAATTTTGTTGTACATTATTTTGAAACACTGCTAAAACACAAAAGTTGTTCTTTGTCGTTTTACGTTTAGCTGAGCAAATTAGCCAACCCTTTTCAAAGTTGTTTAGTCATTTTAAGAACTTAAAAGCCATTAAAGTGAAAGCAAAATAATTAATGTGAAATGTGTGAATACTGTGGCTTCATATACAATTTAGTTGATGACGGGTCATCCAAGGATGCATATATGGGTCTCCAGTTGGCAGCTTATAACTATATCGTTTAGTTTACAGACCAGGAAGTAAGATAGCCATGCAATACTCACTTGTCTCTGTAGATTCCCTTTGTGCCTGAAGTGTTGATGTTAGATTGTTTGGCTAACTGTGCACTCTATCTAAATGATGTTCAGAAGTGGACTAATCGGGACCCTAAGCTATCTCAAGTAAGATCCTTAATACTGAATGGTTGGCCGGAGGGGTTAAAATCTGATGACTTGCAACCAAATTACCAGAATCGGAGCAAACAATAATTGTTAAAATACTCTTGCCCTTAAGGCATGTTCCTTCTCGAGGGGAGGGGTGTGATATCTTAGGACTGGGAATGAGTGAGTTTTAGGTTGTCTTGTCTTGAGTTAGTTTCAGTTGCGAAGAGGTTATGAAGTGACCTTCATTATATTACAACCTGATCTTTTTATATGATCGCCAACAATAAAATATTATGTGAATCACTTATTAATGAATTACTTTGAACAATTTACTTTATGGTTCAGGGATAGCACTTTAAACAGCTATTATTACTTTATATATATTTATTATTCAATTAATATTAATAACTAATTTTCATATTTGGGCGACTAAAAGCTTTCACTGGCAACCAAAAAAATATATTCAGTTGCCAAATGGCCACCAAGGTAAAAAGTTAACTTTGAGGGTTGTGATTACATATAGTTCCCTATTCTAATTTGCTTTCATTTGAATTCATGTTCAACTACAGTGATGGTCGTTAATCATTCCGTTTCTTGACAATAAATACTTACTGTGTTTTGATAATAAATATATAAACTATTCACTGCATAAAAGAATATACTGACGATTCGGAAGTCGCGATCGGGACTAACGTTTGAAATGTCAGTAAGTATTCTTTTCTATTCCAAATTGTTTCTCTAGAAACACCAACACAGCTCACACTAGTTAAAGGCTAGTTAGTTTTCACTTACTGTGCTGGATGGATGGCTGTGAATATGTTCACACAGTTGAGCCAGTCTTGAAGTATCGTAAACTGAGACTAAATGGAGATAAATTATTCGCTGTTCTACATCATGGTGGACTTCAATATCACACTGGAAGAGAATGAGAGGAATAATTCCCAGTTGCAAAACAGTCATTAAGAATTTAAACAGTTCATATTCCACAGACCCACCAACAATAATTTTTATACTGTAAAACGTACAACATTACGGACAGTATTGAATAGAAGAACAGTGCATCCTCCAAATTTACCATGATAATTAAATACAGTCAATCCCGTATTTATCTAGTTTGGGATAATATTACTGTATGACAAGGAAACACATAGCTGTCAACTCTCCCGCTTTTGGCGGGAGTCTCAAGATTTTTTATCCTTTCCCCCAGTCTCCCGCAAAACGGCTCGAATCTCCCGCTTTTTTAAGATTTTCAGTCTTGCACAAGTGGAACTGTCGAAAGTTCTGCTAGGCAAAATCAATAATCGTAATTTCAAAAAAAAACAAGTAGATCATTATATCGTATAAATAAAAAAGAACTTATTACATTGTCCCTGTCTGGTCTCTTTGCTGGGAAAACTTGTTTATCTGTCATCATCCAATCATGGATAGGATAGCTTGTAAAACAAGGGAAGCTCTAGAGGCAGTACCTTCCCCCTTCCTCCCTCAGTCTTGAAAGAACTTGTAAAGAGTGCCACAGTGATATATAACTGCGTGCATTACATTCAGAACGAATTAAGCCATTTGTGAAGAAAGCTCTCCTTTTACGGTTGTACCAGTCCTCTGACATCTCCCATAATCTCAAGATTTTAAAATGTCGGGGGTTGACAGCTATATGGAAACATCCATTAAAATATTGTATGCTATTTCAAAACTGTTGTCTCTTGCATTGAGCAAGGGTCTACCATTACCTATAGGGATAATTTCTAAAGACACTAATAGAGCATTCTTAATTAGTATGCAGTTCATCGCATAAATTATTTTGGGTTCTTGTAAGGCTTAGTTTATATAATAAAAACAACACTACACACCAGTACAAAAACCTTACCTATACCTACACTACAAGTATTTTGCTGTGTTACAAATTGCAAAAAAAACCAAAAAGTTCTAATCAGCAGTTTCAAATAACAGGTCCTTAAAAAGTGTTTTGAAATATCCAGTGTTCTCACCAGGGAAAAACAGAAGGGCACTAGTTACATTTATTAGCTCATTGAGAGCTATTTGGATAGTTGGAGATTTAGTATGAATGTCTCAAGTTCATCAGGTGAAGTGCATTCATGCTTTTGTTAAAATTAATGGCTATTAAGAATGCTCTTATTCAGCTACCAATGAAAGACATTCAATATGTCACATGATATTTCAGAGTTCGGCATATAGTATGACTTGGGCAAACCACACAGGCAGCACATGTTGTCGATGACACATACTGTTCAGTATTGATACTGTATTAATCAATGAAAAACAGTCAAGATGTAACAGCTCTTATCTTATCTTACTCACTCCATGAGATTACCATGCCTTTGATTATAATATACCCTGGCTTCTGTTTTCAACAACAATTGGAGTTTGCAGTGAAGGGAAAGAGGAAGCAAGGACGATCAAGGAAGACGTAGAGATCGCAGGTGGAGAAGGAGAGTAGTGTTGGTCTGAAGAGGGAGGATGCAGTGAATTGAGTGAGATGGAGAGTGGGAATGAAAGAGATTGCTGGCAGAGTGGGGTAAATTCGGCCACCCTCTTTTATGGGGATAAAACCGGATCAAAACTGGATTGATGATGATGATGAATCTACATTCTTGAATTGCAGATTGTTTATCACACAGATAAAGCCACACCACTTATCACTTACTGGCAGGGATCCAACGTTTTTCTTTTGATACTTGTCAAGAAAGTCTACCTGCAGATGAACACAACCAAAAGTGAAGTATTTAATAATTTATTTAACTCGGGGTTAACATTGTATTCAGAACATAACCGGAAGTTGTAATTAGAGCAGACTTCGCAAGTTTATAGTCCATTAGCTGAGCAATGCTGATAAACAAGAACAAATAATGCTTAATCAACTTTAGGCTGAAATAAAACCAAAAAACACCAAAACTCTACTCCACGGTTTGACCACGCATGCACAAAACCAGCTTCACCCGATCGAGTAACTTCAAAGCGAGTAACTGGAGCAACCGTGGACAGCTGTTTCGTCCTTGTTAGGATTCATTAGTACGGTATAGCTTTGTAACCACAAGCAATGAAGCTACAAGGGCGAGCTCAGAAAGCTGCTTTAAGGCTTGGTCTCTGGCCAAACCTTGGGGTAGAGTTTTGGTGGTTTTTGCCTTTTAAAGTTTTACTAGATAAAAGACCACAATAGAAATCAAAATGAATAGATACCTGGAAAACATCTTTTTCAACAGCTGCATTGGCATGAACAGCCTTTGATTTGTGTCCACTACTTCCTTTACCAAATATACCAACAACACACACCTTATCATCAGCATAACTGTGAAGAAAAATAGTAAAAAAAATACTAAAATTTACTGTTTACATGTTGTTGTGAACGTACTGACTGCTTTAGCCACAAAAACACATTGTCATCAACTTTTCCACATATATTTACTGTACTTGTTGAATCAAAAACCAAACTATACCTCGATACAGAATTTGCTAAGGTCTGAAAATACTCGGAGCTCGCTTTTGCAGCCTTGCTTTCCGCCATTTTGTTTTGCTTAGTAGCCTTGCTGAAATTGCTGCGTAGCCTCTCACCATCTTAAGAACTTTCCAGCACGTGAAGGTCGAACCAACATGGCGGATAAGTTTCAGGAGTTTGCAGGCCGCTTGGGAAAGGCCCCTAAAGGGGTTGGATTGGGTGTAAAGTTGTTAGCAGGAGCAGCTGTTGCTGCTTATGGTATAAAGGAGTCGGTCTACACAGGTAACAAGCAATTGTTCTAAATTAAAACACTGAATAAATTCAGGATGACGAAACATTTCGTGCATTTGACACCATTCCAAATCCAAGCCTTGCATCTCAAAACTCCATTTAAAAACTATAATATTTAAGGTCCTTACTAGGTCATAACTTAATTATGAATACCAATAGCATGATTCCACTAACCAGAAAGAACTTAAATTTTTGGGCATGCATAATAACTTTGCCCAAATATGTGCAAGAATTATTTATTTGGCTTAATATGTACAATTCCAGGCATAATTTGCGTATCGGGTCCTACTTAGGCGGTATTTACATGATGCTGGTTTAATTTTTGATTCCGAAACGAAATAAATTCATTCTGTGTTTACATGAAAAATATCTGCAAAGGACTTCAGTCCGGAATGAAATGGAAAGCTGTGGAGAGCCTGCAATTGGACCGCAGATAATTGCCTATTTGACTGCAATTGCGCATGCTCTGTTCGTTTCAGTCCACCAGAAGCATCACTTTCGCATCCATTTCATTCTTGAATGATTCATTCTTCATTTACATGATGCTGGAAGAGTTTTGCGGTCAGGTTTCGTTCAGGATTGAAAGTGTCGATCCGGAATGAAAACCTGTATGAGTTCATTCCGGAATGAGTCATTCCAGAACAAGTTTTTTTGAGGTATCATGTAAACAGATACAGTGATTTCTATTAAAACGGAATGAAGTCGTTTCAGAATGAATCTCAATCCAGCATCATGTAAACACCACCTTATTTATGTGTACTGTTTCTTAGCGTTAACTATAGATTAAGTTAAAGTCTTGGTAAGGTTTAGTTTGTATGATTAAACAATAGTAGACTAGGCCCCAATTTCCAAATTTCGTAGAATCACTATTAAATTCAGGATGTTGTTGCCAAAAACATTAAAAAATACGTAAATCTTTTAGTTAAACTTTGGGGTACCTCCTTAGTTTTGTTGCATTTATTCCTAATAGGGGATTGAATAATTTCCATACTGTGAAGTACTAAGTATACATGTATGCAGTTTCATTGTGTAGAAGTTGGAGTCTGGGTAAAGTTTGTATTATTAATCAATACTAAGATTGTATCCCAATAGAAGTAAGGTTTAGTTTGTACATGAATAATTTACAACTATAAATATATGCAAGTGCAGAAAATTGACCAAACTTTGTTTTATGATGACAGTCCTGTTTTTATTGCCCTACTGCACTCTACCCATTTTATCTTAATATCGATGTTTGAAGCTTCTATGGCTTCATATCAGATCAAGTCTCTTCTTTTTTTGCTACCCTCATTCTGGGCTCGACACTCAACAGCAGCCAACTAGCCACAGTTTTAATAGGAATTCATTTTTGGCTTGTAAATTATTTCTACTGCGACTGTACTTTGGCTAGAAAACAAATGAGACCTTTCAGGTTTTCAACATTTGGCTAGTGTAGGAAAAATAAAATGATTATTACAGTAGCATCAAATTTTATCTAGCCACTAGACCAGTCAGCTGAAAAGTAAGTGTATAGTCCTGCTCATTTTATGTCTCTGTCGAACACATAGTTCACTTCAATCATTGGATGCTACAGTAAGTACTGTCAGTAATTATTACACATGTCCCTAATTTTAAATATCAGAAGAAAAAATAGTTGGCTTGAAATGAGGCTGTATCTACAGAATAAAACATTTCCTTAAGTGTTATCATACTTTGATATTGTACATTAAGAATGTCTTTTCATTGGAGTAGTCTCATTTGAGCCAATTCACTTAGTTGATATAATGTATCTACTATGCACTCCAGAAGAAAACCTCCTCCAAGATAGTTAATCCCAATAGAGTTGAATGTTTTAGCTATTAAATCCTCATGCGTTACAGTATAATAATTGTGATTGCAGTTGATGGTGGTCATCGCTCCATAATTTTTAGTAGAATTGGAGGAATTCAGAATGAAATTTACACTGAAGGCCTTCATTTTAGGTGAGTTTTTTCTCCTGTTCTCTCTCACCTTTATAACTATTGGATATAAATAAAACTTTACTGTCTCTTACTTAAGATAATTTAAATGAGGGATTAGGAGCTTTTTAGACAAACTTTAAATGTTTGATGGTCAGTATGAAATTAGTAGGCCATGTTGATTCCAAATAATAATTGATCATGATTTAGGGAGATGCAACTTTATTTGAGGCAGAACCTTAATTTACTACCAAAACTAATTCAGACCTTCAGGGCCCAATTGTTCACAGGCTGGTTAAGTTTAATCCCGGGTTAAGCAAAAATTCGAAAAGGAATTTTTTCTTTAAGAAAAGGTAAACAGTTATTTATGAATCTTGACTGTTTGCATTTTTCTAGGAAAAAACTTGTTAATCCCCAAATTACAGCTAAAATCTCTCCTTGTAAGATTGGAAACAGGATCGTGGGTTAGACATTTAACCCTGGGTTAGTGCTAATCTGCTTTTGAACACTTGGGCGCTGGAGTATATCATCTGGAGCACTGATTTACCCCACTGTGGTATTGCGTAGTGGAGCTCTTTAACCTTCACTCTCCATCTATCTCAATTCATACAATCATATAGCTTCCATTTTTACCAAACACTTTGACTTTCTCTCCACTTTCACCTTCCATGTCTTCTTTGGTCATCTTCCATTCCTCTTATCCTTTATCTTGAACTTAACACTTTTCTCAAACACTCCCAACATCTCTCAACAGATGTCCGTATTGTCTCACTCCATTTGCCTTGCAAATTAAAGCACTATTTCCATCAATTTCAACATCTCTGTTGTAGTTAATTTTCTGTCTCAGCTATTTCTTTTTTCTAACTAGTTACATTTTTTTCCAACTACTGTACATGTAGGTTATTTTGTATCAACTGTCTGAAAAAAAGTTCTTTTTTATCTTTTTTTCTCCTACACTGTATACCCTTTTTGTTCCCCTCCTCTACCCTTTTTATTCCCTCCTATACCCATTCCTAACTCCCCCACTTCACTACCTTTCACCTATCCCCCATATAACCCCACTCTTACCTTTTTCTGTCTCTTTTTTTGGTACTCACAAGGATTTAAACACTCAATTTCTAGATCTCAAATCCTCTTCCTTATCCACTTGACCACACAAGCAATCATTGCAATCTACCACATAATTCTCAACCTTATAACTTATAGGTACCAGTCTCACCACTACAATTACTATATCCTAGTTATTAAATTTAAAATAAACTAGTTAGAAAACAAAATTACCTGAGACAAAAAATTAACTACAGCATCGCCATTAGGTCTTCTGTCCTCTTTTTCTCTTTAAATTTTGCATCATTCATTGCT
Source organism: Zoanthus sanctaehelenae (assembly GCA_028564885.2). Classification (NCBI taxonomy): domain Eukaryota; kingdom Metazoa; phylum Cnidaria; class Anthozoa; order Zoantharia; family Zoanthidae; genus Zoanthus; species Zoanthus sanctaehelenae. Next base: position 4,919 of record JAOTRI020116191.1, on the reverse strand, counting down.
CTTACCATTGCAGTGTTCATTTTTTTTACAAAATAAATACTTTATTCTGCGTTTTATTTCTATGAAATACCTCATTAGGTATTATTTAATGGCTACCGTGATAATGACGTTGTAAAGCCCAATAAACCATTAGAATATATATCTGTCAGATATTAAATATCAATTAATTTGCAAAATAAAATAATATGAGATCATGTTCTTCAGGGTGCCATGGTTTCAGTATCCTATAATTTATGACATTCGATCAAGACCCAGAAGAATTGTTTCTCCCACAGGAAGCAAAGGTATATTTTATTCTTTTTGAACAAAACAGATTCTCTGAAATGGTTTTGATTTCACTACTGTTATTTTTAGTTTACCAATTCATCTATTCTAAGATAATACTTTCCGATTAAAGATCTTCAGATGGTCAACATTGGTTTGCGAGTTCTTGCACGACCTGATGCATCATCATTGCCAAGCATGTATCGCAAATTAGGTTTGGACTATGATGAAAGAGTCTTACCCTCAATTATGAATGAGGTAATTTCATATTTTCATGTTTTATCGTCTATACAGATCTGGTTTAGTCTGTAAACCACTGCCTGCTTAGCCTAGTAGGTAAGGTGCCAGTCTTCTGTGTGGGAGGCCAGGGTTCGATTCCCTACCTGACCCTCACTCAGGGTCTTAAAATAACTGAGAAGATGCTGCCTTTGCTCTAACATCTGCAACTGGTTAGACCTTTATGTCTTCTCATATAAGGATGTGAAACCGTAGGTCCAGTCTCTCGACCCTCTATCGGGTGACTTAAAAGAACCCACGCACTTATCGAAAAGAGTAAGGTAGTGACCCTGTGTTGTGGTCTGTCTGTTCTTCTGAGGGCATTTCTTGATGATATTATATGTGAGCCACTCTGGTGGACTATTTAAGACCCTCAATTGTCAAACCTTGTACTGATCATTTTAAAGCGCCTTGATCATATGTACATATGGAAAAGGCGCTATATAAATGCTAAAGTTTATTTTTTATTATTTGTTTAAATGTTTGATGGTAAAAGAAAACTTTACATCATACAAAGTATAATTATATTTAGATATCGGAAGTTTTGTAAATTTGTTTGTACCAACTACTGTAGGAAGTACAAGAAATTGATGACTAATAGATAGGGTTTTGTTAAGATTGTGACCAAGGAAAATTTACATCATAGAAAAGACATATGTATATAATAGAAATATAGGTTTTAAAAATTGTTGGTAACAACTTGTAGGACTACAAAAAAGAATAAGTTTAATTTTATTTATTAAAAAGAAAACTGCAACAATTCTTAAGTGACTTTGATTGGCATGTACAGAATTTTAGCTAATTACCGGGAAATCAGTATGATTGTGGTAAGAGGGGTACAGTATAAATTATTAGTTATAACTTGATTCAAACCATGAACCTTGTGTTGATTAATTTCAACAAAAATATCTTTACACTAAGTAAGACCTGAGCTACAGTATCTCTCCACTATTTGTTATAATTATTCTAGACAAGTGTAATTCATTGTTTTTGTTCAATTATTTCAATGTTATCATTAGAATTAGAATTATTAATTACTATTCATAGGTTTTAAAAAGTGTGGTAGCACAGTTCAATGCATCACAGCTGATTACAATGAGACAGCAGGTAAAGTAATGTTAAAATAAATTATTGTTTGTATTTAGTGAAACAGTTTTTAATAATTAAAAGTTTAATTTAATTAGTAAGGGTAAAAAACAGCAAATTTTTAATGATGTTGAAGCAAAGTTTTTATTTCTTTCCAAGAATAATCTATTTATTTTTTACTTTTATTTATAAGAAAAACATACAAATAAATAATTTTTATGTTTACAAATACAAACAATTTTTCTTCTGTCAGTTACCACGGTATAAATTAGTATGGGAATGAGCTTATAAAAATTTTGCCTTCTCCCCAGAATTTCATAATTATTACAGAGTGACATAATAAATAGTTATATAAAGTATGTGGTTTTTAAGTAAGATCAATTTAGAAAATGTATTAAAAATAAAAACTGACAACAATATCTGACGTTTAGGAAAAAGATGTAACTCCATTATCAAGGTTAAACTTAATGGATAATTCGCAATTTAAATATAATGGGTGTTAAGTGAAAACAAAAAACTTTTCCATATATGGAAATTAATTGTTAAACGATAATTGACACTAAAACATTTACAATTTTTTTTTTGCTAGAATAAGGCGTAAGGTCAAACAAAAACTTTAGCATGAATGGAATCTGACTGCTTGTTTAGTGATGGTTGACACTTGCATATTAAAAGCATCTTGTAAACTAGACAGTCAAATTTCGATTTGCATTTCTGTTGGATCGTAAAATGTGCTTTAAGTTCAGGTTTGACCAGGTCATGTTTCATCTTTAGAGTGTGCGTTTTGTTATTTAAATCAATAACCAGTTATAATTATCAAAGCAAGCACCTGGTTTAAAAACCAATGATGATGGTATGTAAGTGAGAGAAAGTGGAAGTCTTGAAACAGTGAGTGTAAGAATGCTGAATGTAGAATCAATCGCAGAAAATTAATAGAAAGTGAGTGCTGGGAATACACATTTTTGTTATAGTGAAAATACTGCTCTGTTTCTGGCATTTAACTTGTCACAATAAGTTTGAGGCACTGATCACATACATGTATTGTGTGTACTGAAATTCTTCCATCATTTTGAAAGCTATAGAACACTGCTGCAAACAAGTTATACTTAGTAGAGTAAAGATTGCTTCTTAGTTTTGTTTTGTTAAAGCATCATTCATGTTTGCTTTTAGGTCAGTATGTTGATCAGACGTCAGTTGACAGAGCGAGCCAAAGACTTCCATGTTATCCTTGATGATGTTTCCATTGTGAGTACTCTGCACATTACATTATCTTTTTTTTTCTTTTCCTTTTTGAAGGTTTTTATATAATTTTTGTTCAGAAGCTCTGACTTGTAAGTGCCACACATCTAAAACAGATTGGTAATTCAAAAGTATAATGCAAATTGATTTTATTAGCTCGTAGAGTTCTTTTTTTACCCAGAATGCTGTAAAATGTAAGTTCAATTACATATCCTCAGATTTCTATTTGATTTTAATGGAGAACAGAACCATAAATTGTCTTTTAATCATTTGAAAATCTTGGTATATACTTGCTGTAGAACAATTATGTAAAGTTGTCTTAAATGTTAGCCGAGCAGTTAAAAATAGTTATTTGATGTTTTGTAACGAATAAACAACGTTTGACCAGCAGCTCAATATGTGATATCGGCAGTTGTTTGTGACGTAGGGTATTATATTAGAATGATCAAAACAAGGAAAAAAACATGTGCAGCTTTTGACTTCTCTTAAAGAAAGAAACTTTTTAAGACCTAGATTGTCCCAAAAATTTGTTTACTCAGATTAATCTTAGTTTTGCTGCTTTCAAGATATTTTGTCAAAATTTAGAACCAAACTAAAAATTTTTATTACTCGTGGTACCGTGGTACCATTTAGATTCCATTTCTTTTTCTTTTTTCTTCGTGTCGCGATTAGCGATTCGGTCCAGTGACTGCCATATTTGGGATTTGTCCCCGGTCGCAAGCGGTCAATGCCTCTGGCGGTGATCGCCCCACTTCTTTTTTTCTTTTTCATAGTGCAACTGGAATGCAACTGCACTTCAGTCTCCACTCGTACCACGAGTAAAGGCTTAATGAGCCTCTTGTGTTACAAATAATATTGTAATCTACATCATATCACACCACTGACAAGCTACTGTAATTTGTTACCACGGTATCAAACCTTGTCTTGGGGGTTTTCTTTGTTTCTGTATTTAATTTCTCAATGTGTAACTTGGCAGACAGTTAATCTAGTATATGTACAAATAATAGATTCAAACAAAATAGTGTATAGGTTAATTGTTGCATAATATTCAGTTCTTCAATATTTTTAAGCTATGTAAATAACTTGGATTTACCTTTTACGAAAGCTGTTGACTAATCAGTGCATTTGCATTTAGACTGATTTGAGTTTTGGGAGAGAATACACAGCAGCCGTTGAAGCAAAGCAAGTTGGTAAGTTTGTTGGGGTGACATCTTAGGATTTGATACACAATTGATAGTTTGTGGGGATGACATCTTAGGATAGTATTTGATACAGAATTCATAGTTTGTAGAGATGACATCTTACACAATTGATAGTTTGCAGGGATGACATCTTAGGATTTGATACACAATTGATAGTTTGTAGGATGACATTTTAGGATTTGATACTCAAATGATAGTTTGTAGGGATGGCGTCTTAGGTTTTGATGTACATAATTGATACTGCAGTTTGTGGGGATGACATCTTAGGATAGTTTTTGATACAGAATTCATAGTTTGTAGAGATGACATCTTAGGATTTGATACCCAATTGATAGTTTCATTGAGAGAGTTGTGTTGAACTTGATTGTTTTTCAAGTTGACATTGGGTTACAACTTTGAGCTTGCAGGGCTCACATAATCGTGAAGGGTCATGTAGTTTGAAAATGCAGTTTTCAGGCCTGGAAAAGTCATGGAATTTTTTTTTTCCTTGAGCTATGGTTTTTGGCAAATGAAATACCAATTGTAATTGAGTGCATGTGTGCTGAGATGAAACGATGAAATAGCATTACATTGACAAATTTAATGTTTTGCTCTAAATTCAAAAACGTTAAACTGTCTTTAAGTATCCAGAAGGTGCAATTAGCATTTAAAGTCAAGTTAAAGTGCGATGATCCCATTTTTAGGGTGGATTCTCTCATTTCTTTGTCTATCTGAATCATGGAAAATGGCATTTGGTCATAAAAATGTCCTGGAAAGTCATTTGATTTCACTTCTCATTCTCATTGTGAATGCTGGGATGAAAAAAAACAGTTTCCTTTTGATTGGCTGGTTACTGTAGATTTCTGCACCATA
>JAOTRI020116180.1:0-12538 GCA_028564885.2 Zoanthus sanctaehelenae | reverse complement strand
TGCAAAAATGCCGCGCAAGTCTGTAATAAATTACAATAGGTTTGATTTTTGCTAAGGGGGTTCGCTGGCAAAAGGGGAGTTCGCCGAAAAAGGGGGGTTCACCCGAACTCCACAAAAAAACCCTGCTTAGAGTGAATTGGGTACCGCACTTGTACATACTTCTTTGCCTTCCCCGATTGTCGCCATTCGGACTGCGTCGAATAATTGTCCTCTAACAATCTCTAATCAACTTGGTAGCCCATAGCGAAAAAGATGAACAAAGTCCTGTTTTACTGCGTCGATGGACTAACGTCCAAACGTTATTAAGTTTTTTCTAATTTTTATACGGTGAATTTGTATATGTAATCCAACCTTAAAGTTCGATATGGAACTAAAATTTGAACTAGTGTGTTTTAAAAGATCAGAATTTTAGCTTTTTATAACACACAAGTGCAAATCAATTCCATATTGGACGAGAAAAAGGTTCGATAACTTATGTTACTCATATACACGAAAAAATCATAAAAATGTGACAGGGAGAAAGCAAAACGTGACAGTGTTGTGACAGTGACGTGACAGTTTACGGTAAACCGTAGTTCACAATACCGGTTAAGCTTCGATGTAAATTTTAAAACTTCTGATTAGTAAGAATCATGTGTTATCGAAGGAGTTAATTCAAAAACATTTTCTCTTGCGGAGTTCGCTGGCAGGAGACGTGTTGGAAAACAAGAAGTTGAACTGAACATTTTTACGTCAATCTTCATTATTTTAAAAAAAAAAACATTTCACACAGCCATCCACAGCGTTACTCTTGCAGGTATATTCATTTTTTTAGCCTTTTTTCATTCTAATTATAGTTTAATTTGAGTCGCCAAATCTACTGAAAATGCCATTTTGTTTGTTTTCAAGATTTTTCTTTGAAAATATCTCCCTCGTTGTCATAGATACTTCTGCATTTTGATGGGCTAAATAGCTTTGTATTGTTTATTATCCAATCAGATTTAAATGTTTGAGATTGTAATTTCACGAAAATACAAATTTCTACACAGAACTAACATTTTTTGCACTGAATTGCAAATTTTACTGCTCTTGGCCAATCATAATCAAGTAATTTTTTCATGTATATGATTAATTACAAAATTGTTTCGATAGAAAAACCGACGCAGCTTGCACTAGTTTACAGCTAGTTAGTTTTCTCTTGATTCCAGTTTAATTTGCTTTTCAAAAAGTTTTTTCAAATCCGTAGCTATCTAGGGAGGGGGAGGATGCGTAGCTACCACCCAAGAATCTGAGATAAAGCAAAAAACAGAGAGATGGGAAATAAATACTACAATGTATGTACAATACTTTTTTGCCTCATTTAGCACTTTTGTGCTTGGAAGCGTACCAAATTAATTTTAGATTATTAAGTTCTCGTAAGATATCAAAGAACATGCACACCCACCCCCCTCCCCCCTACAAAAAATCTAGCTAAGGCAATGCTTTTGTACTAATATTTGCTTACACAACACAGAGGTTATAGGCACTAAGGTATTGTAAGAACTTTATAGGGTATTTACCATCTCATTTAACCAAAGCACACTCTTGGAATAATTATTAAATATTATGTCCAAAGAAAGAAATAAGAGAAAACTAGCATATATAGCCCTTGGCAGAAATTGAACCCCACATAGTTAACCACTACACCACAAGGGCCAACCACACATAACATACAACACATTATATAACACATGATGAGATCCACAAATGTTTAACTTTACTATATTTAATATGCATTCCTCAACAATTTTACAATGTTCCTCTTCTAGTTCTTCACGGATCGACCATTACAATAACTGTGCGAAGTTGACAATGTTATGAGGAATTGGAATGATAATGACAATTGAGTGAACATCTTGATTTTACTTCATCCAGCTGAAGATTACAGCAATTGGTTTCCATAGGCAGCAGCAGCATCATCTCAGGTTACGTCATCTGCAGTTTTCTGTGGTCGACTTTTTCTAGATGAACCAAACTAGCTTTGTTAAGAAACATTAATTAATGCAGAACTTCATATTTAAAAGTTGATGTTTTAATATTTTTAAATAATTTCTTAATTTTAATAGAATAATATTAGGAAGAAGAACAACAACTTTATTTGGGTGTCAGTCATACTTAGCTGGCCAAAGGCCTACTAATTGAGGACACCATTTTGTGATAGAGACATATTTTCACATGGCAAACAAACACAGACATTAACATAGATATTCTCAGAGGTAATACAGTTTAACATCCTTATCCAAGACAGTGTGAAAGTCTAACTATTTGCAAATGCTGAGCAAAGGCAGCATCTTTTCCACAATTATTTTAAGACCCTGAGTGTTGGTCTGGCTGGGAATCGAACCCGAGACCTCCCATACAACAGATTAACAACTTGCTGTACTCACAAAGTTAGCCAGGCAGTGGTTAGATAATGTTCACATTCGCCTTTTTTGTTCTGGTTATTGTTATAGTTTTTGGTATTACCAAGTTTTACTTGAAGCCATGTTGTTCAGTTTATATGCATATGGGATATGAACTTGCATTACTGTATGTTTTGCCACAATAGATCATTTTACGGTTCCTCGAAGGTAACCAAGCTTCTACATGAAAATGAGGCTTAGGGTAACCTGACACAGTTAGAGAAGTGGAAGTTTCATGCACTGTAGAAGCTTGGTTAACTGCCAGGAACTGTAAAAATATGGTCTATTGTCAACATAAGACATGTGCAGTGACCTACTTTAAGATGATTTTAAATTAAAGGACTTTAATGACTTAAAAAGATACGGTTTGAGATGCTCAGCAAATGTTTTTAGTTCTTCTGCCATACTATCCTGGAAAGAAATGATATTGAACATGTTTCAGTGAGCTGCGCCACAGCAGATGCAAGATACTTCTATTTTTAGCTGAATCCTGACTCATTTACAGCTACAGTATTAACAATAATCCTATTAACTATTCTGAACAAGTCACAACTAAAATCATTTTATTTATCCTTATCACATGATTAATCAACTCTAGCTTAAACTGTTTGACCATAGCTGTATGGAAAGTAAAAATCTTAATCCCTTTTCCAAAGTAATTGTACAGCTTACACTTTACCTGAGGTAACAACCAACCTTTTCAGCCAAGAGATGACTTACATGTAACTACAGTCTTCACTTTTGCCAACGCTATTCAATGAGTATTTTTGGCAATGTTGTGTTCCGAGTTGAAGATAGACTAGTGTATAAATGCTGCCATATGCAGGTAATTGTAACATCACAATGGGAAGCCTAGGTCTACAAGTCACAGTTGCAGCAGCACGAGGGGGTGGTAGTGGCCAAAAATCATGTTCAAGCCCTTAATTATTTATGAATGTGATTCTTGTACCAAAATGTACAAATATCAGCAGAGAATATGCAGGAAATAGTGTGTCAGGGGGGTTAAAAATTCAAAAATTCCTAGGGAAGTATGCTCCTGGAGCCCCCTAACTTTCTTGCACCTATGGTGCTCACTGTCAGATGCCATTGGTGCCCAAAATCTTGCCCCCCCTCCTTCCCAATCAAAATTTGCTGCCGCCACCTCTGAGTCACTAAATATTACAGCTGTAACTCGATAATATTTCTGGGGGATTTGTTTAATCAACTCATAACAAATGCTCCTTTTAATTATGTGTACTTGCAGAAACATGCAGCAGGCTAATACATAAACCTTTTCGGTTTTTGCAGAAACAATTTTCAACAATATAAGCAGTGTAGGGTAACATTTGACATAACATATTTGCATCTATGGCTTGCTGCAAAACAAAATTACAGGTAGAATAAATTTGGTATTATCATTCTCTCCCCCAGCCTCACCAGGGTTTTCATTAGTAGCCGGGACCTGTGAACTAGGGTGAAACCATCTAAAGAATATGGCTTCAGAACTTCAGGCTAACAAAGAAGTGCCTGCCTACTCTAGATACATAAGGAGCCCTAGTAATTCAAAAGTTAATGAAAATCCTGCTTCACTCAGGCTAATTAGTAATAGTAGCTTACAATGTGATACATGACATCTGCAGAATGCAGACTGCAGACCCAGATCCTAACCAAACTCCAATCCCAGCCATGAATAGGGTAAGTTAAGTAACACATAGGGTTTAGTTTGAATTTGGGTATGTAGTCTGGGAATGTCATACACTGGTAAATTGACAGTGTGTGATTTAAATTTTTCTAGAGTCAGAAATATATGTGCGGCTTTTTCATAACTACTGTATGAAGAGGCAACAAAACCATTTATAATATGTGTTAATAATCTGAATGAAGTTCTTTACACAAAGCTCACTTGTTGAACAGTGGTCATAAGGCTGATTTCCACAAGAAATGAATCTGACAACAATGCCAGTCCTGCTTCATTGCTTGATGATCCGCCTTGAGAACTCACTGGAGCACACTGCTGCACAAGGAAACAAGAACAAGATTTTCTTCCTTAAAATTTCATTGAGAAAATTACAATCTACTAACATTTATCCAAAAACGTTTGACAAAAGAATAACTAAATAAAAAGTGTAGTTATCTAACTTGTGTATTATCTGAAAAGCAGATTTTATTTTAAAAGAAAATTAAACCATTCAATTCATGTACCCATAATGTACATTTGTAATTCTACTATCAATTACATCTAGGCTTGTGAACTTTTAAAAATATCAAATATTCAAATTTGGCTCCAGGGCCAAATCAGTCGTTTTTTAATTCTGATGACTTTACCACATTTTTATAGACAAACACAGTTATGATTCCAGAAGACCTTCAAATGTCAGTCAAATGCAGACGAAAGTTGCTAGAACTTATTTATAATGTACAAGCAGGCCCAACAAACATGTATTGGTTCCGAACAAAAACAGGAAGAGTTTCTTAAACTGATACAAAAAGGTTACAAAATGTATCTACACTTTTCAATTAGCATTTTAATGTCAATTAGTACTATTAATATTATAGTAAACACTTTGTAATAGCCTGAAAGGTAATACTCATTGTCTCAAGAGCCTAATATTCATCATGAAAATGAGGAATTACTCATGAAATGTTCACTTCGTAACAAAGACAAAAACTGGAAAACTTGAATTTGTCACAAGTTTACAGGAGGAAAATGGAGTGTCCTAATTTCAGTTAGAGGAAATTGGTATAGTGGTCATCATAGGGAGTATGGCTGGCCTTGTGGTCATTGATTGAGTCCTGGGCTTGGCATGTGGGCTAAGATTTGTTGATCTTAATCTAAGGGTTTTTCTCCGAGTATTTCAGTTTTCCTCCCTCTGAAAATTGGACTTCCGCACCAAGATCTGAGGTGTCAAGCAATTAAACATCTAAGCCTTTGGCTAGGCAGAATGGGCAACCACTTCCTTTGGAAATGAAATTAAATAAAGCATTTAAAGCAAATAGTTATAAAACTGAGCAAAATATGAATCTTCATAAAACAGGCAATAGTTGATGTAGCTGACCCAAAAGCTCACCTGATAAACCTGACTAACAAGAATCCTGATATGGCCTTTGTAGAAATAATATCCCTTGAGAATGTACTCGCACTCAACCCTGATAATGGACAAAACATTAACATCTGAACAATACTTACAATATGTTCTTCAAGTGTGGCATTTCGAACAATTTGGATGGAATACAAGATCATTTTGTGTATGGGAATGATAAAAATGATGAGAATGATGATATTCTGCAGCAAATCTTTGTAGATACGGAATTTGAGGGCTTTGAAATTGAGTAGAACACAATTATTGGTACGCAACATGTATTGCTGTTGCTTTTAGAAATTAACTGAGTCAATAGCCGTGGTTACCCGGGCCGTTTTTCCCACGGGTAAGCAGCCCTTAACTACAGGCAAAAAAAATATGTGTCTAACCCCCAACCCCAAGGCTAAATTACCTTTGGGTAGTTTCTACAGATACCTCAAAGAGATCAAAGAAATAACCCATGACAGTTACCTCACCAAACTAGTATGGTTAGCAGCAACGGAGGCAGACTAAGCCAATCACAAAACAGGAAAAAGTTAATACATGTGGACACGTTGACACCTGTCAGAAATGTTCCCACGATTTTTAGTGCCAAATTTAAGACCACCCTAGGTTAATGATGACAAGCGTAACCAGCTCACCACAGGTAAAGAGACACCCAAGATGAACCCAAACCGAGCCAGTTACCCTTGGGAACGACCTAACCCGAGGAGTAGTGTAACCACAGCTATTATTTTGACTTAATGTTGAAGTTGAACAAGCTTTGTTGAACACTTGACTAAAATCAATTTAAGACTGTAAATATAAAAATTTTATAGAAATGATGACGCTTCTAAGTTTCAAAACTAACATGTTTTGACAGTTTCCACTGCCAACATCAGAACTTATGAAATAATTATATAAAATTATGTAAACGAGTATAAATACACAAATCGTAATAGTAATTAGCATATACATACAAAGATTAGGAACTAAGCTTCAGGTTGGTATGCTTTACCTGTTGATTTAAGGAAGGCTTTATCCAATTGATGTGTAATGTTCCTTTATCTTAAGACTGAATTTAGTGCTAGCTGAGTAAATTATACTAAGAATTTTACTGCGAAATACTTAAGTTTATGTAAATAAATTACCTTCAAAATTGGACTTCGTTGTTTTAATTTTTTTTTTCAAAATTGGCTTTAAAGTTAGGGTGCGTATTATACATGGGAATGCATTATACATGTACACGTCGGGTAAATACGGTACTGTAAAACTGGATAGATAGATAGATAGATAGAAAATGTTTTAAAGGCAAAAAATAAATAAAATAAATAAATGCTTCATCATCATAAAGTTATATAAGTGCATATGACATGGATTTTTTTTTGAAATATTTTAAACTTTAATGTATTATTGATTATAAACTGAAATTATTTACTGCCAAAAATCGTTTCTCGTTGTTTTATTACGTGCTGAAGATGTTGATTTTTGCCTAAAAAGTGTCCAACTTCTGCACGGCCAAACAAATGCCTGCGACGTCAAATTATTTGCAACTTTTCTATAAAGAAAAGAAAAAAAACAGCAATGTTCAAAGAGTAAAACAAAGAAAAATAGTGGAAGATATTGCATGGCCGGAGCGCCGAATAAAGAAAGCTGTCAAAATACCAGCTATACTGATGGCATAAGAATGCAAGTTGCAAACAATGTGACGTCATTTCTGGACTCTGGACAAATTTTTACTTCAAAATTGTGTTTTCAAAACACAAAAAACTGTGGTTAAATTTTTTTTGGAGGGCTTAAAATATCAAATTTGTCTTTCTCAAGTATTAAATGTGGGGAAACGCCGAAAAAAAAATCCATGTCATATGCACTTTAAACAATGTTTCCACATGATTTAAGCATTTATTTAGTAGAAGAGCAAAAAAAAGAAAAGGCCTAAATTACAAAGACCTGAGGAGGCTAATTTTTATATGTGGCATTAAAACAGTTTTAATGTCTTGTTGTGATGTGGATGCTAGGAAACTCAGCTGCTACCATCTAACATCAGCATCACATCAAGAGTAAAGATAGAGCAAAATAAAAGATTGCACTGCTAGATTCTGCCTCTGTATAATTATTTTGTTTCATTTGCGCACCTGAAACCTAACTCCTCAAGAAAAGAAGTGAGGTTATCACTTGTCAAAACCTCAACACAGCTCCTTACAAGTGAAGCACGACTCTTGTCACCCATTTCTGCTGGACCAACATATCGCAGTTGCCTGTGACAAGGATATAAGATAGACCTGTTTAAATTATATTTGATTATCATCATTGACCATTTAAAACATATGTTTTATATTAGTTTATTTAACCTTTGGCCTATTTTAGTGGTTGTTAGTATAATTAAGTACTAGTTTGGATGTTCATTAAGCATGAGAGACTTCTCCAAGTAACACACTATAGGATTTAATGCTTACAATACATACAAGTAACATATTGATACCATGTTAAAGAACACATGGAACTGAAATTCCAGATCTTATATATCTTAAAGCCCTCACTCAATGAAAACGTTGGTAGTGAGAAGCTTTTTCTTTATTAATTTAATTTCCGTTAATACTCACTTTGTTTATTGTTTTCTAAGCTTGTCACCAGTACCTCTCTTTATTTTTTAAAATACATATGTAACAATCCAACCGTCACTTCTGAAGATGTATGTTGCAGCATACGAAATGTTAAGTTTTATAATTATATAATGTTTTATAACAAAAATTGTTTTTTTGATTATGTTTGTAACTGTCGTTGCTTTCTTTTTCTTATAAGGAAAAAATCATATGACCTAGGGTAAATTAAGATGAACTAAAGATGTTGGGATTGAATGAAACAGTCGTTCAGATGGCAAAGGTGAGTGGAATGAGATGATATGGCACATGTTTAGGAGGGATGATGAGCATGTTTTGAGAAAAGCATTGGATGCAAGGATGACGACAATTAGGAAGATATGGAAAATGCAAGTGGAGATGGAGAGCAAGAGTGTTGAATTGAAGGAGGAGGTTTGATGAATAATTTGATTAAGATGGAGAGTGGAAGTAGGACAGATTGAGGCCAGAATAAGATAAATCTGGCCACCCCTGATTACAAGGAAAAATGCAGGCCAAAATTGGAATTGATTGATTATTATTGTACATGTTACAGTTCAAATCTATTTTTAGGTTTTTTTTTTAACCTAAATTATTTTTTAAACCTACGTTATTTTCTTAAAGCTAGTTTATTTTTAAAATTTTGTTTAAACTTGTTTATTTTTAATGACTAAATTATAATATTTGACCACTATGAGACTCAGACCTATAAATCATAAGGTTGAGAATTACAGGGTGAATTGCAATGACTGTTTGTGTGGTCAAGTGCACAAGACCTAGTGGTTGAGAGTTCAAACCCTCATGAGTACCAAAAATTGATTTAAATTTTATGAAAAAGTAAGAGTGAGGTTATATGGGTGGTAATTTGGTGAGAGGTAGTAAAGTGGGGGGAGGAATTGGGATTAACTAGCTATAAGAGGGGAATGACAGAATAAGAAGGGAGGGGTGGTTGGTGAGATGCAAAAGAACTGAGAAAATGAATTTTGTTTTCTTTTTTTTTTTAAAAAAACAAAGTTAAAAAAATAGCCTAAAAATAAATTTGACCAGTAACATATACATTACCTACGTATATACATTTAATACATTGATTTAGATGTTAAGTTAATTTGAACTACAGTAAAAACATACTGGGCAAAATAATTAATTTTTTTATTTGTTAAAGTAAAATACTGAGAAAACACAATTTGTGAATACATGTTATTGAATGAGTGCCCCTCTTGAGTACCCTAGCCAACCCCAAATCGAACCTCTAAGGAGCCCCTTTCCTCTTCCCAGACAAGTATACAGAAACAAAAACCCTGAATGCACAAGTTGACCTTTGTCGTTTGATGTCAAAACATTTAAATGTTATCACAAAAACAACATAAATGTAGAATATTAAGATTATGATCAAATCTGTTATCAAATGAAGTCACTAACCATGGTGCAGTTACATCATCAAGCGAGCGCCGGGCTCTTAATGTCACACTGTTGTTTCCACTTCCTGATATAAAATTACAAAGAATGGCAAATATCACTTCAAAGTTCCATGCTTTGCCTTCATCATAATAACAGGCCCGTAGCCAGGGGGGGTAGGTGTTCGGGTGACCCCCCTTTTTTGGCGAACCCCCTTAGCAAAAATCACACCCATTGTAATTTATTACAGATTTGCGCAGCATTTTTGCACTGTTTATTACTAGCGTTCAAGCCATTTCCTGGTCGTACGACATGTCTGTAGGCTCATGAGTAATGAATGTTAATAAGGCTTGTTGTCTAGGCAATTTGACCAATCACTTCACCCCTTAACCCCACTGAGTCCTATAGGTGGGCCCCTGGACCCCACGCCCAGAACCCCAATCGAAGTATCCTCGCTACGGGCCTCAATAATACTTCAACTTAGAACACTCTGGGTTGAAATGTTCTTGTCATTATTACTTTACATAGAGTGTAAATCTGACATTTTGATTGTTTGCCCTTTGTCAAAAGTACTGTGATTAACTCAGTATCTATGTTGAAATGTTTCACAAGTGACAAGAGCTCAAATGTGATTTTGACACTTGATTCGACAAGTATACCAAATGTGCAAGACTAATTTAGTTATTTCTTAATATCTATTTTGATTGGTTCATTCAAATCACAGGCACTTGATAACATTTAAGTCCTACCAAAATTTCCGTGTTGATGCGTTCTATTCATACAAACAAAACCTTACCCAGACTCTAACTTCTAATTCTATACTACAGTTATACGCGATGAAGTTGCAAGCATGATAAGTACATTCTGATACGCAAATTATACCTAAATTTCATTAACAAACCTACAGACCATCCAAAAACCCTATTGGATTCCTAAATAAGCTAATTACATTTTTAAAAATCTTACTTAAAGCGTATACTATTTCGTGGTCAGAAAAGGTCTCTCCCAACTTATCTTTTTCACAAAGTTCGATCGGCGCAGGGTTATCACAAAGTCCCCTTAACCTATGAAGTAAGTTTGTGACGGAATTTTTGTTTGTACTGCCTTGAAGCAAATATTCGAGTTGATTTTGTCTTCCTCCGAGCGTTATCGGGACTGGCCCAACGGCCGCCATCTTACTTTTTTTACAGTGGTCGATAGCTTGTCGTTGCAACAAACTTGAGTCAATCAATACCTTTACGGAGTTTTGAGAAAGGATAAAATTTAGGAGATTTTCTGTCAAAAAGAAGTTTTTAAATTGAAAGTTTTATAAGAATATAAAAAATATGGAGTTTAACATAGTAAATTTTTCCTAGGCGTTTCAGCTTTCAGTTTCAAGTTTTGGCGGGCACGTTTCATTTTGTCGCGCCGAGCGCTTCCGAATCTGAAGTCGGGTGATTCCCGCGATGCCAAGGGCGCCCAAAATACCTTGCACACGGGGTTATCAGTATTCTCGACGCCATCGACCGAGAACCAAGAGTAAGATCTTAGGAGAGGAAGAGTTACCATCGGGTAGCGCGAGCCTTTGAGGCACCTAATACCATCAAAACCATGTCCACGTCGGAAGATCAAAATGTTCAAGTAGCCAGGGAGGAAGCTGATATTATAGGTGAGGAATTTTATCAGTAAAACCTGTCCCGAAAACTCTTTCCACTGAAAGTGAAAGGCGACAGGGAAAACATGTGCTCGCACGCTTGCGTGAATTATTTTAATTCATAATAGGGTTTGTCACGATAACTTTACTGATGTAAGGAGTTGTTCATTTCATGTTGAATTATATTTACCCATAAAGTTTCTTTCAACCTAAATTTGATTAATGAACTAATAGTTCATTTCATCCCATTTAACAGCTACCAAAGTTACCGGTACAGTCAAGTGGTTTAACGTGAAGAATGGATATGGTTTTATCAACAGGTCTGCTGCCCACATTTGCTTTATGTTCAATCTTAATTGCATGAATTTTTTACGTTCCTTTGGAAGTACTATTAAAAATTGGCTTTTACGCCTATTAATCTTAATTTATAGTAAGATATCGGTGTTTAGTAAAATGACTTTTTGGTCGCGCGGATTTTTTCACCAAGCGAGCTTAAAGTTTAATAGTCTATTGTTTGGTTGTTTTATTCTTAGAAATAACAATTGTGATACTCATGGAATTTTTTCTTTATTTTAGAGATGACAACAAGGAAGATATATTTGTCCATCAGGTAAGAATGCGAAGATACTCTGACGCGTCATTTTGGTGCCGATTCGTTGCTAACGGTTTTCGTCGATAGCGTCTTCTAAAAGAAACTAGACTTCTGTTGTTGGTTTCAAGTTAGTTTTCATAGCAGTCACGGGTCGTCTTATTAATTTTCTCTTTCTTCTTTGATGCATTTTTAGCTCATTAAGTACAACTGCGGAAGTATTCATGAAAATGTTTGAGTCGCTGAAAGTAGCAAACACATTTGAAATGAAACCTTTGAAATTTGAATAAAATTAATTTGTGCACTGTTTTTATAGGCTTACGGTGTATATTTTACATATTTATCACTGAATAATTGTGTCTCTGTTGTCACTAGTTGGTGTTTTGTTGATCTTACCGTGGTAGATATTTAAAATTGTGTTTTGTAATTATATTAGTGAAAAATCCAGATCTGGAATATATTTTTCCTTGACAGACTGCCATCAAGAAGAACAACCCAAAGAAATACTTGAGAAGTGTTGGGGACGGAGAGTCAGTTGAGTTTGATGTTGTATCTGGTTCAAAGGTAAAATATGGAAGATTTTCTCATTTTTTGAAGGGGAACCTAGCTCTGAGTAATACAAGGGCCAATTTGTTCAAAAGCTGATAAACCATAACCCAGGGATTAATTTTTAACACATGGCTTTGTTGCCAACCTTTCTGAGTCAGTAGGGTAATCACTTTGGTATAGTGGTTATCTGTCATTCCTCCTACCTCTTCTAATTGAGATAAACAGTGTGTTTCTTAAGGCCGGTACACCGGTAAATTGTACTGACGTTCCCCAAAGGCTGTACCGCCTTTCCCCAG
>JAOTRI020116169.1:0-12538 GCA_028564885.2 Zoanthus sanctaehelenae | reverse complement strand
GTCATTTTTGCCGCACAATTAACCCTCACAGTGCCGCACAATTCCCCATTTTTGGCCGCACCCTGTCAGAAGCCCTGTCTAAACAAGTGCCTACATGAGTTCACTTGCAATTATCAGTTTCTTGATCAGCTGAGACTGACTTGCAGGTTACAGTTCAAACCTAACAGCCTTTCCATTACAAAAAAATTAATATCTGCGGGGCAATTGCAATAAAAAAATTAAAAACAGTTATGTATATATGTATTTCCATCATGTACAATGCTTTTAATTTTAATATCATTAAGTTTGTCTAGTTAAGTTAAAGACTTCTTCATCTACAGTACCTTATCCTCAATAATCAGCTGCTGCATGTCTTGATGGTCACTGTTACCGATACCGATGAATGCAATTGGTTGCTCAGAGCTATCCTCATCTCCACACTGAAGCAGCTGTTGCCGTTGCTGCCATCCATCACCAACTAAGTATAGACAGGGAGGAGGACAGAAAAACCTGAGGGAAAAGGACTGAACTCTAAGTAACATTGTGTCAACTGAGCAGCATTCAGACATTAATATGAATCGTGATTAATGGTTTTAATATCTTTCGCTGCAACCGAGAACACCACAAAGGCAGGGGCATTTGTGCATGGGTCAAGGATGATGCTCAATGCTCGGAATTATCTCAGAGCCAGTGTGATAACTACGAAAGTCTGTGGCTGAAATCAGGTCCTTGTAAACTTCCAAGTGCAGTCTCGTCGATCCTAATTAACAATTAGATTATGAGCTCGAGATTTCATTGAAATCGAGAGCAAATAATCTTAGACTAATTCTTTTAGTAAAAATCAATGGAAACAAGCTGATGCTTGTCCAGTTTCTAAGAAATCCTGTGCCCAAGACCCAGAGAAAGACCTACGACCAATTTCACTAACTTCACTGGTTGGCAAGTTGCATGAGAGACACCTAAACTCCTTGCTTCTTGAGCATTACTTTGATTTGGTTAAAGGCTCATCAACTTCTTGTACCCAGGAGGATTGATGAACTTTCTACTCTCATCAACTGATGACCCGAACGATATGGTGAGACTCTGCTTTCATGATCTGAGCAAAGGTTTTGACAGAGTGGACCATAACATCTTGATTGACATAGTGCGCCAATTTGACATTCACCCTGCCTTGGTCCAGAGCATTTTCAGTTTCCTGTCTGGGCACTCCCAAAGAGTTTGCTTTGATGGAATTTCATCCAAGTAGAAACCTGTTCCTACGAGTATTCCAAAGGACAGTGTCCTGGGCCCAACGTTATTTCTACTCATGGTCAACTCCCTCGCTCACCGTGAACGTTGGTGCTGGAAGTACATGGATGACATCACTGTTGGTGAAACTCCTTTTGCAGATGCAGAAAACGCAAGTTCTCTTCATAAAAGCTCCAATGATATCTGCCGTGAAGTTCATGAAAGAAGGATGCAGCTAAATCTCACTAAATGCAAGGAAATGCTAATCTGCTTTAGGAGGAAAACAGCTACTGTCACTAACATTACAATCGATAACAGCCCAATTGAACAAGTATCATCTTATAAATTATTGGGCCTAATTATCTCATCCAATCTAAAGTGGAACGCTAATATTTAGTTTCTAACTAAGAAGGCCTCTAAGAGAATCTACTCTGTACAACTCTTGAAAAGAGCAGGTGTTGCTAAACAAGACCAAGTCACGTTTTACACAACTTGCATCAGATCAGTTCTTGAGTATGCCTGCCAAGCATGGTTTTACAGCACCCCAAGTTACCTATTAGAACAACTTGAGTCTATCCAAAGGTGAACGATGAGACTTATATACCCGGATCACAGTTACCACAATGAGCACTTACAAGCAAGGGTTCCATGAGTGAAGGAAAGACTAAGTTGAAGACCTCTGCAATTAATCGGTTTGTGTGTCAATGCAAAACTAACAGCATAAAATCCATGGACTCCTCCCTGAGCAGTATAACAATCTATACACAACAAGATCTACAACAGATGGCCCAAGTTTCAAGATCCCCGTAACTTGCAAGACAAAATGCTCAATGTCAGAACTATTTCATGTATACCAAGCAGCAAGGGCATGGAAATTAACAAAAAGAGAAGGTTAACCCAACACTAAAAGAACATGTATATAATTGATAGATTAATCATTATTTATTTCATGAACCTTTTGAAGTATTAGAATTAGAATTAGTTATATTAGAATTATTTATATTCATAAATTCATATATTTGAACATTTGATAACAACTTGTGGAACCTTGCTCATTTACTATTTATTTCATAAATTTTAGAAGCATTAGAATTTAATTTATATTCATAGCTAGATTTTATCTTATATTCTATGTACAGATTTTATATTTTATATTATTTTTTATGAGTGTAATTTGGCCTTCAGCTATTAATCTCATTTTCACTAAAGATATTATTGATTCTATTGTAATTGCTGGCACATTTTATCACCTTTTTTCATTGCCATAAGATTTCTGAGCTACTTTTGCATGTAAAATAATCACAGTTTGATGACCATTGGGAGGCTGAACTTCCTTTAAATATCTGTTCATTGCTGCTTTAGTCAACTTCTGTGGATGATAAATTGGATCCAGGTTACCAGTTACCCTGCTGCAGAAGTAAAGAAAAAAATAGCCTAAATCTAAGCATCCAAACAGGGCAGCTATCACAATCATCAGATATGAACACAGGTAGCCCAAGCTCCTAATGTGAATATGTCTTACTGTTATGGAGAACAGATATAGCTGTTTAAGTTCCTGAAATCTTCTAGACTGCAAAGTCTGCAATGTTTGAGCCAGAACTTTCTACTGTCGTGCTATGGAACAGTTTAGAATATTTTACGGAATAATGTAATTATAATGTAATGTTACATAAATAGGAATTCCAAGAATGTTCTAGAATGGTAGTTAAATATATAATTATAAAGAGTCAGCTAGGTTGTAGGTTGCAAGAGACTAAGTAGAAAAGCTATAGGGTTCTATTGCTGACGGAGACTGAGAGGAAAACTTCTTTTAAAAGCCAAGGGGAAATTTCTTTGGAGACAACAAAACTTATCATGAGCTCGTGTCAATGAAGACTAAACTTTAAGCAGTATAGGCTAAACCTAATTTGATAGTAATTTAGTAGCTTATATTGTTCAGAAATCGCTCCTAGGTAATTACGATTACATTACGCATTTTCTTGAAATAGATAAGTTGAGTTGATTGAAGAGTTTTGTAGTATATTTTTCTGTTCCTCGAGTGATACCGTAACAACACAAACACAATAATGTAGACTCTTTGTCATATATTTCATATAATAAAGACATCTACAGGGTTTTCCTTTTCAAATAAAGTTGAAGCCGATGAAAGTGAAGCTGGCAGAGACAATTTCTCTTTATATAAACTACTTTAAATTATATAACAGCAAGTATGCTTTTAGTTGCTGGCGACAGAGCCGTTTGCAGGCAGCGAAAAATGCCAGTCGCCGGCCGAAAAGGAAAAGCCTGCATCTATAATAGATCAAATAAACGTGACTGGAATAGCTGGAATGGAACAGAAGCTAGAAGATCAGTACTTATTATTCAAAACATATACTGAATGCTCAGTAGAAACTAGAGATGTAACAAGTCTAGTAATAATATAAACTAGAAAAGCACTCAGAGAGCACTGACCTCAAAAAAGATGGAAAATGTGGCATAAAATTGATTCTAATAAGTATGGCCTTATCCTACCAGGGTTATAGCCAT
This sequence comes from Zoanthus sanctaehelenae, assembly GCA_028564885.2. Lineage (NCBI taxonomy): Eukaryota > Metazoa > Cnidaria > Anthozoa > Zoantharia > Zoanthidae > Zoanthus > Zoanthus sanctaehelenae. Next base: position 8,806 of record JAOTRI020116169.1, on the reverse strand, counting down.
TGCTATATACACTAGCATTAGTGTCCAGTGAATATGGGATGCAACCATATCAATAAGCACAACTGTACAATAAAAAAATTAGAATCCAGGATTTCCTGTTGACCACCCTCAAAATTCAATCAGTTCTTCCATGTCCCATTTCTGACATCTGAAAATTTCGCTAAATTCCATCCATAACTTTTTGAGTTATGTTGCTAACTATATATTAACTAATTAACTTACAAACCCCAACAAAAACATTTCCTCCTTGGTGGAGGTAATCACACAAATTAAAGAAATGTTGTTTAATAACTCAAAAATTTTTATTTTTTTGTACGATAAAATAAAGTTTTTCTTAAATTTAAACTTTTAAATTGATGTGGCCATTAACATTCAAATTCAACATAAAATTTAGCAATAAACCAAATGCATTTACACTAAAAATTCTGAAAAGTATTATTAAAGATACACTATTTACAGAATCTGTATAGTATACTGGTAACCATTGGCCATTTTTCTTCAATTGGTACAGGATTTAATGGAGCCAATACCAATTGTGGGATTACAGGGAAGTTAGGTAGCCTACTGATGAACAGTTTCATTATGCTGCAATCTCAAATTGTATCTGTTCAGATAATTAATTTATATAGAATTATTAAATTTGAGCTGCTGTTGTAAATAAATAATAAACAATACAGTATCTATATAGAGCTTATCCTTTACAAATAAATACAGATTTTAACAGTATTCGGGTCTTCGAAAGTCTGAAAGATGTAGACAAAATACTGACCCCCCAGTCCATGGACTGCTCGATAGACTACCCAAATGGACTAACCTAGCAAAATCAAACTTATGTAGGTTTAACACTAGTTGTGAGTTACAAAAGACTGTTGATCAGTTACCAAATGGATTCAACCGCAAAAATTGACAGATACATTTTGAACAAGGTGTGTGAACAGTCATTAAGGTTAGCAGTAGTTAATTCTTTTAGTTGTAATTATACACAATGTTCGCTGGAATGAATGAAAACAAGCAACTAGGCATTATTTATTGCATGTATAAATAGCATCTCTTTAATAGTATTCATTGGGAACAGAGTATTTAAAAGTAGACCATTTTAGGGTAGTGCATTGGGTAGTTTAAGGACTTAGGGGTCAGTGTTTTGTCTACAACCATACATTAGAGATTGGTATTATTAAGCAGCCAAGGTAACACTAACCATTCCTGTTTGTTTGTACCATCATCTTCATCAGGTGTAGATGGCGGAGTTGATGGTGGACTAGGTGGATGTGGTACTGCTCGATAATTAATAGGCATTTGTCTTCTGTCACAAAGGTTAAGATTTAGGTCATGCCCATGTTTCGGTGTTGACGTGTACCCTCCAACCATAGGATATGGACCTCGGCCTGTAAATGAAACAAATTTCTCTAAATATAATAATAATCTGAAGCCAGGGCATAAAATAACAGCCGGTCAACGGACAATGTCCGCTCAGAATGGTGACTTGACGGGACAAAACGATCCATTGCCGGTCATGCTGACGGTAATGCATATTCCACTTGTCTTGAATAAACTGTTGTTGAGATAATTAAATGAATATATTTGTCATTGATATTTTGTACTACTTATAATTTGTTACAAGTGTACAGTAAGTTTTGATTTTCAGTTTGCTTAACATACAAAAAGGTTTTTTCAACACCAGTTTTTCCTGTAGTTGATATTTTGGGATTTATATTGTCATTAACTTTTATAATGTTGACCAGCAAAGAACGAGACACGTCCGAATTAAAATCACTTTTCCCGGTGAGTATGACCGGCCTCCATACAAAAATTATCTTAAGCCCTGTGAAGCCAACACTTTATTAACTTTAAAATTCTTAATAAAATAATACATTATATATTTTCTTAACAGCTGTTTTTTGTAAGTTAACCAGGGACAGAAATTGATTTTTTAAGACATGTAGACTATTTAGTAATCACTTCAGTTTCCTAGTCATTACAATTTTTTTCCCGTCATTTCAAGTTTAGCAAGCACATTCATGCACTCATTAAATGGTCATTAACAATGCTCTTATTTGGCTACCAATAAAAGATGTTTAATACGTCATGCAATATTTTTGGTGTTCAGTACATGACTTTGGCAAACCAGGACAGGTAGTTGATCACACATACAGTATATTAATTAATGAACAACCATTAAAGATACAACAACTCCATTACACAGTAACTTACTCCATAAGCTTACCACAGGATGCCTTTGACCTATTTAATTCACAACACCAGTAAAGATACATATTCTGCATTTGAAATCATTTCTATTCACCCTATTTACTCATTTTTAATTTTGTATGTAACATCTGATACTTAGCTAGGGGACTTGATAATAACAAAACCAAGCATTGGAAACGAAAGAACACAGCGACCAAATGAAATGAAGGAGATTTTCATATCATATCTCCTGTAATCTGAATGACTTTTGTGCGGCCTAATTTCTTGTGAAAAAAATTTAGACTGATTTATAATGAAATGTTACTTGGAATACTATCAAAAAACATTTTGTTTCTGGGAATAATTTACTACGCAGGTGACCTAGTTTAAAGTCAAGTGTACTAGTCCACTCAAATGTTCACCAGCTATAGTGTGCAGACTACCGTCAATTTCAAATCCTGGCTAGCCCTAAAACAGACTTCAAAATAAATGTGACCAGTGCAATTACCTTAAATGATACATGTAACAGAGCTGCAAATTCACCCTCATAAAATTTTGTTTTTAATTTTGTAAGTTAACTCCAAAACAGATTCTCCAGTGCTTCATCGATTCTTGAATCTATTTTATACCTTTAACTTTTGATTAAAAATTACGATGTTTAAGTTAAAGTAGAAGCAAATGAATAGCACTTATACCAGGGTTCAAAACAGCATTCTAAAATTTTGTTTCATTCTGTAAGCTCTTTTGTTTGATCCAAAATTTTAGCAGGCTTTTTTGTTGCCAGATAAAATATCCTGTTTACAAAATTGTACAAGCATAAGTAACCTAAAAGACAACTAGAAACAAAAATTTCTGGTAACGTCCAAAATCTGCAGGCTATTGCTAGCAGCTGGTTGCTACAGTATTTTGAACACTGTATACGTGACTTTGTGTAGTATATGTGTATTTATTCAAAATGCCATTATGTGTAGTATATGGGCTTTGAAGCTGGGGTTTTACATTCAGGAAGGTTTATATCTGGAATAATATAATACAATGAAAATTTCTAAACTTAAAATTATTGTGTTCCTAAAACTAAATCGAGAAAAAACAAGATTTGAGGAGTTTTTAGCAAAACGAACAACACCTATAAGATGTTTAATTAGCAAAAATATCAAAATCAGACAGTGAACAATAATTGCAAACAAAGGTTATCGTCTGTTTTATGACCTCGCACACTTATTCTGAACTCTTTCCCGTCTTTTAGTCATACTGTCTCGTGTGTAACAAAGATTGCCTCAATTATTAGCATTTGAAATTGAATGCAGCATGGGATCAAAAGAACTTTTATTTCAAACTGACATTTTGAATAGAGCCCCTTTGTCAGAATTTAAGCTGAACACTCAAGTCCAAAGCATCTGTGCAAAAATTATCTTTCTGGGATGTAAAACTTATCAATTTGTAATACTGCATTATTTATCAGTTTTCTTATCAATAATATATGTTTGTTTTTTATGGTAAATTATAGACCACAACTAAAATATTAATGATTGTTTGAAAACATTATCATCAGACACTTGTTAAAATGATATTTTAAAACATATATAATCATTAAATGTGTGTTGGATAGCAAACGGAATATATGTGTTATAAGTGGAACTAACTCTTGGTTGAAATATGAATTGGAACTGACAAACTTACTCTTATAAACAACTTTGGTGATTATCAACCATTTTAACCATGAGTTGATTAAAACACACAATTTCAAATAGCAAGTGGGCAGCCAAATTTGTAAACTTCTGGTTTGTTTAAAAACCCATTCAATTTAGTTTCTTACCGAATATTAAGTTCACCAGTCTCTTTAACTAGAATTTTAAAACCCCTTCAAGAGTTTAAATTCAAAGCAGGAAATTCAATTTAACTTGGTTTTCATTAATTCAATCACCGATATTTCTTGTTCAAGATACTTCTATATAATTTTTATCATAAAAAATAAAATAACTTTAAGTACCAGTCTTACCACAATATCATTGAAGAAAAGTTTTTAACATTCAATTCTTACAGGTACCCAAAACAAAACTACAGATTAGTTGCGTTTTCCATCGTAAAACGAAATTTTAAAGCACAATATAAAACAATTACACTTTTATCAAATTTGAATAAACTAATGATTTTACTTTTATGCCTTTTATCAAAAACAGCTTTTAAAAGTTAAATTCAAATTTGGAGATCTAAAGTTATTAAGTTTCGGTTAAGTAAATGAAAAATTGAACTGTCGTTTTCTTCGTAGATGAGAAAAAATATAATACAAGATTGCAATTTGGTGGGTAAAGTTAGAAGTAAACAATAATTTTACATATTTTTTGTTGTTAATGTTACAAAATAAGCAAATATTTATACTTTAATTTTATTCCAGTACGTCTAAGAACCTAAAAGATGATACTTCTAAAGATCTACATGGAAGAGATTGATATATGAAGAGTTGTCAACTGCGTAACTGGCTTTCGAGCGACTTACTTGAAAGAGTACTTTCTGTTGGCGTTGGAAAACTTGCACTTAAGGTCGAGGGGATCGTATGTGGGTAAACTGCCGAGTCTGTCAGTGAACTAGAGACACCTAAATTTTCATTCGAGTTGTACGGACCGTTTTCACGTCGAAATCGTTTTGCAATCGGCGATACTAACGCAGCATCCCTGGTTCGCAAAACAAGTTCCGCATGTGGATAATGGACATCTCGACCATTTGTAGACGCAGACGTTTGAAACAAAGTGATTGAAGCCTGGTTTTTTCGTTCGGACATCGATGATATAAGTTTTCCCCGTCTTTATAAAAGGAGTTATTCTCCACTGCAAAACACAAGTGGAGAAGTGGTTAAAGTACTGCTCGATCTAATCGTGATCACAGCGAAACATGTTGAAGGCAATTTTGTCAACTCGACTAGCGCTTCAAAATACACTAAAAGATATATAACATTTTCTCGATAAAATAGCAATATCTTACCTTGACGTTTAAGATTTTAACATTTTCCATTCACAGTTAAAAATGTGATACAACGTGGTGTTCGCAGAGGAACCACATATTTTTGATAAAGAATACGTTAATTACGGCTGTCGTTTTAGTGGTGAGTACAGACAAAATATTTATCCTGTCTTTTTCTGCTTAATAAAACACTTCGGTTGACTGTTGATGCCAACAAATTACAGAGGCATCGAAACCCGGTGAAGTGAAAGAAGAACAATAACCGCAACACAATGTTGAGAGCAAGTATTGATATTCTCTATTGATGAGCGTGGGAAATTTCCTGCAATCTGAGGCTCGTGAGAAAATTAACCCCATACCATATAAGGAGAATTAATGTAAATAGCTTTCCAAATATGGATAGCAAGACAATAGGAGCACGCGACTAGGTACCAAATTTGGTAGAGTCCTCAGGGGAACCTATTTTAATGTTAGGACAACATGTGCGCTTTTGTTGAGCGCGCGAATCCCTCATTGGCCCATTAACAATGCAATGTGTAAAGATGATCAAAATCTTTCTATATCTCAGCTGTTTCGAGCAGTAAATTTCTCACGGGAATAATAAAGGATTTAATAGCCAGAAATGTTGTGAAAAGCAACAAATTCAGCATTAGAAACGCATAAGCTACTAAAATTTAGCTTTTCATTGAATGCGGAAGTTATATAAACCGTAACTCGTAAGCAAAAAAACTTCAAACATACGGAAGAATGGAAAGTATCGTTCGATTCTATGATTACATTTTTAAAAAATAAATTGTTTGCCACCATCAAGATCTTATTCAGTTGGGTCTATTTTACAAAACTAATAACTCTTTTAAATCAAAAGAGTTTTTATTAAGGCTCTTCATATGTGTATTTTGGCTATTGCTTTTTTCCGCCTCAAGGTTAGCAAACAAAACTAGAAAAATCAGTTTTCCTTGTTAATGTTATTATTTTTTTTTTGATATACAATTTCATTTAGTTTTAATTTGAAATATTTTGTTTTGATTGTAGATTGTAGAAGATAAATTGCTGAAAGTATCTTGCATTACAACTTGAAAGACATTTTATCAAAACAAGAGGTTTGTCATATTTACAAAGGGGCGACTCGAATGTTAACCTGCCCATGTTTGCTATCTCTGAAGTTTCATTTTTTAAAGATGCTTTAGAAACAATGATATCTGTGATGTTGATTTTAAAAGTAAAACAACCGGTCGCGGATTTTGTCCATGTCACACGTGGATCTGGTGGTCTCACGATTTCGTTTCTACTGTTCCTATTGTTTCAAATCGAGAACAAAAACAACGTAACTATATTACTTTTCTGCCTCTATTCAACGTGTAAGAGAAAATTCGTTGACACATTTTGAGAGGGGTGCTAAACGAAGTTAAATTTTAGCGATATTTTCAAAAATCGTGAAAACATCAACAAGTAACGAGCAACTGTAGTACATTCATTTAAGGTTAGTTAAGGTAGGTATAACTTCGTGACCTTTTTTTGTGGATCAATTCCATACAGTATTTTAATTAATTTCAGAACTAATTCAAAAGTGAAATATTAAGAAAAAGAAAATGAAAATACATTTACTTTAGAAAGTTTTCTAGTATATTTTGTTTTGTTTTCCTTTTCTTTCATAATTGATGATTTAAACTATATAAACACATGAAGCTTTTGAAAGAGGCATGTGTCCATCAAACAGACATCAATCACACAACTGATAATAAAGAATCTTGACAAGAAAAGAATAGAAAAAGGGAATCACGCCTCTAATAGAAACTTCAAGCATCAACTGAATATTGAATTCATTGCAAAGGGCCCTACCTAAACGAACAATGACGTCTTTTTTAATCTAGCAATGATATTGGGCTTTTTAAAATATAAATGACATTTAGCGACCCCATCATCCGTGATCTTCATCCGGCCATAGTGTAAAGCAAATTCTATAGTTCTATCTATACTTCGATTTTGAAAATATATAGGTCTTGCATTCTAATTCGATTCTCTCAAGTTTTGGATGATTGTTTTTAAAAAGTCTCTAAAAAAGCTTACGGCAGTAAAGTTTAATTATACACAGACAGCCCCAGTTATTTTAGTATTTAGTAAAATCCAACTAGTAGGCTATTATCAGTGCTGCGTGTTCTGATTGGTTGAGCTGCTTGTAGGCTGTTTGTTATAGCCTACTACAGTAGTAGGGAAAAGTGTCGGCCTAGTGAACCAAAACAATAGCGGCTCAATCTTATTTTGCTGAAGTTTCGGATGAGTATTTGAGTTCATTATTACATACATCTATACCAAAATCTACAAAGAAGTAGGGCTCGAGGAATAATTGTTAAATATACTTAAAGTGACACACCAGTTTTATTTTTAATGGTGGCTGTGATATAGAGTACCAAAGTTATGACGTCACAAAACGTATATTTGTGACATCACTAATTTCGTTGTAATATTTAGAAAGATAAAAATGAAAAATGCCTCCATGCCAAAATTTAGCATTTTACTATTTATCAATGATGAGAATTTACACAGTTATGCTCCGACCATATCTGTGGTAATATCCCGCCAACAAATCGCGCCAACATTCTGAATTTTCGGAAGGATACATTTTTAATCTAGATCTCTCAGATGACTTTGACAAATCCCACAACTTCACAAATTTTAATTTTTGTGACGTCACACTTCGCCACGCTATTGTAAGCTATTTTATGTCGCAAGAAATGTCGTTTTTTCGTAATCAAGATTATTCTGCAACAAGTAGAAATAACGTTTCCGTATCTAGATAATTTAGTGTTTAGTGATTGTTATCAGATTATTCTGAGTTACCAGAATAAGCCGAAGTCTTTTAGAACTTCACTGCACTAATCTATGAAATGATTATTTCTAGCATGCAGTTATATTTTCATTCATAATAAATAATTTTGTCAAGTTAACATGGTTTTAATAAGTGTAATCGTATTCTCTTTTCTTTAGATTAATAGAGCTTTGATCGTTAGTTTATTTTATATAAAGAAAGAAAAAAATCTAGAAAATGAGAACTAGGTACGGATATTTGTCAGTTTCAAAGATTGAACAGCTAAAACTTTAGAAATTACACACCCAAGCTTTTTACTGAGCTACCGATGAAACACAGTAATTTTTTTTTGTCAACCAAACGAGCATCCACATTTTCTTAATTGCAGCGGCAGCAGTGTTGTGAAGAGAAGAGGGACCTGGAGCAAAAGGTAGCCCAGTGAACGCTTCTAGAGCGTCTTGTTATATATAAGAACAGACTGAAGTGGTGTGTTGTGAAGAGAAGAGGGACCTGGGACAAAAGGTAGCCCAGCGAACGCTTCTAGAGCATCTTGTTATATAATAATAATAATAATAATAATAATAATAATTTATTAAACTTTTATAGCACCTAAATTATCACAATATTCTAAGGCGCTACACAATCTAAAAATATTATCACAATGGTATAAAAATATAAATAAAAATAACTATCTATCATTTTAAAAACAAATAGCATATTTTATAAAACTATATAAAATTAATAAAAAGCTTTTTTAAAAAAGTTGGTCTTAAGTCCTTGTTTAAAAGAATTAAAACTATCACATGTTCTAAGTGATAACATACAAATATTTTATCAGAGCAATAGCAAGTGCTG
>JAOTRI020116158.1:0-12539 GCA_028564885.2 Zoanthus sanctaehelenae | reverse complement strand
TATGTCCATGTCGTTATGTAGCTACTAAGTCGTTATCTTGACATGTTCACACTACAAACATAAGGACATAACGACCTCATGTCGTTATGCTCATGTCGTTATGTCATTACGTCGCAAGTGTGAACCAGGCTTAAGATTACATGAATGGAAAATAAATTCATAATTTTTATGCATAGCATATTTTAATGTAGAAAATTACAAATAAAATATTATCTGTAGTTTTGGTCACCTGACCAACATTAATTTCTTTAAAGCTACGTTTTTTTAATTATGGTATAGAATAAAATGTAATTTCATTCTATGTTCTGATTTGGTTGTGTCAGATTACCCAGCCTGTAACAAATATATTTAAAAGAACTGCTTAAGTTCAGAATACCCGGCCATTTGCTTTAACTAATTTCTGCCCACTGCTCATTTTTAAAAAGTATTTGAGCCCTAAAGTCAAGACTGATAGTGGACAGGTATTCTGAAATTGCTGCAAAAGAAAAAATGTCTTTCTTCATCCCTGATGTTATCTAATTACTCGACTACAAAGAAATCTGAATAAAAAAAATATTAAACATTAAACCTGACAAATCAACCCTATTTTGGGTGCATGTGAATAGATCTATACTCTTTTGTTTGGAGTTCTCATTTTTCAAGTATCCAAAATATTTACTACAATGAACAAATCATTTTATATGTACCTGAATAGAAGGACTTCCAGCCTCTGTTTCTTTAACTTTGGTAACCCTTGAATTGTCTGTCTTATTATCAACAATAGCATTGTTTTTTGCAGTTGGTGAGAGAGTTCCATCTTGAGCGAAACATTTGTCTTTCACATTGTCCTTTTCCATTTTTTCTGACAGCAGTTTATTGTTGTCATCTGTGAGGGGCTTTCGGCGGGGTGGTGTCCTGTTCGCTCTGCAATCATCCAGCTCCTTTCTCTTCATGGCAAGCTGCTCTTTTCTAGCTTGAGTTCTTTCGAGAAGTTTCTAATTTATAAGATCAATTTTTATCAAAAATATCTCAGCATTTCTTAACAATATTTGCTTATTTGTAAAATAGAACACCATTCGTTTGAGTAGAATGAAGATTTTAACTTCTTATAACAGTTTGAAAATCACAAAACAAAAGTCATAAGTTCCCAAAATAGAAACATTCAAACAATTATTCTCTCTCTAATTAAAACTTTACCTCAATTGTTAGTCTTTAAAACTTCAATTTACCAGAAGACAGACTAAAACTTAATTTCTACAAAATATTGGTTAAGATTGTTAGTTTAACTTTTTTTTGTCTCGTTACTTCTTTACGATCATTTCTGCGATAAGAAGTTTAAAAACAAATTCAATTCAAAACATCAGCTCAAAACCGCAACCAACGGTTGAAAAATTCATCGCATTCCGATATGATACGCCTCAAATTTTTGTCGATGTAACTATCGAAAAAATGATAACTTGAAAAAGCTAGGATTGCTCTTTTAGCTATGATAAAGAAACCAAATTTATGAAATTTAGCTAATTTGATTACATGTACAACTGAAACGACCTTGCAGAAATGAACAAAGTTCTATAGGTTATAGCAACGTTAACAAGCAACAAATAATTGCATTTGTCGGTAGAGTTATCAAATTCAGTTTCAAGCACTTTACCATTACTTTCAGTTTTATTTATTTCAACATAAGAGTAAGTTGCAAGTCGAGCTCTAAAAGAAAATTTAACTGAAGTTGTACGTAGTCGACGTAAATACATTTTCTTATCTTGCTTTAAACCTAGCTTTATAGAATTTGCTAAAGTGACATCCTGTACAGTAAAAGCTATCATACCAATCAACAAACAACTTTACCTGAGTAAATGCATCCATATTTTAAAATGTTTGCTGTATAAGATAAAATTTGTCTTCGTAAATCTCAAAACTAACCAACACACAATGTAGTAAAAACCGTTTCAACACTTCAGCAAGTTTGAATCGAAGCGCTCGGACAACTTTTCACTCACGTGACTAGTTCCAGTTCTCAAACGCAACCCAATCATGCGCGGAAAAGCTGGTACACTACAGGCAACCCAGACAAAAAAATTGGCATAAAAAGAGGCTGGAAGGGCGCTTGCTATGGGGCTAGTTCAACAAAACCGCACAAAGTGCCTATAAAGAAAAGACCTACGAAAAATCAACATACTACCACAAACAATATCAGACGAAGATTGGTCAAGATTTATTAAAACTAAACTTGCGGTTTTGCTTCGCTAAATCTCCCTTTTTTTACGCAAGTCTAACAACAGTAATAAATATTCCGGTTTTTTTTAAAAAAATGAAAAGTTTCGATGAGATTGTCCCCAAATTGACAATGTTATGAATATCTTAAGCTAATACTTTAGCGTTATTTTTGAAAGAAAATGTATGAGTTGAGTATAATAAGGTATTTAATGCCTTCTAGCCTTGTTATCATGCAAAACCTCTTTTTAAAGATGAAGAACTAAATATCTGCTATTCAAGAAATAACAAAAACTGTGATCCCAGTTAGAGTAAATAATGTGAACATTGAGCGAATAGAAAGTGCTAATTTATTAGGAGTATGTATAAGATTAAAACCACTCACGGAATACGCATGTTAAAATTTCACGATTCCTTGCCAAAACATGAAGCACGAAAGTTAGCAAAATGGTTGGCTGTCTCAGGGTTATGAGAACTTCCCGGGGGAAGTTTGATAGTCACCTACATGAGATATATAGGCACGTGTTGCTTCCAATACTGTCAATAGGGTATGGTAGTCGAGCTCCAGAGTTTACTGATAAGGTATCATATTTGCCTGTGATCTGCGATAGGCGGTATCTAGTTTGGTGTCGGTAACTGAATCTAACTGTCTGGGATAAGTACAGTTTCTGTTGTTGAGAAAGTTATGATTCAAACATTTATTTATTCATTAACAAACCGACTCAGGAGCCCATAAGCAGAAGCGAACAACTTCGATGTTCTAGCGGAGTCACGACAATTTTACGAACCGACTTTATTTTTAGTTCAATTTTCGCGAATTCAAATCACTAGTACTGTTAATATGTATTGCATTGTCTGATTCCTCCGGGGCCGGAGATTCTGTTGAAATTTCCGGCTAAAAGCGCGATCTAAAAATAAACCAGCTCGTGAAAACTCGGCGCCGTGAAATAGGTCTATCATGGGAGTTGTTTCTACTTATGGGCTCTACACGAACATCGAAGTTGTTCCTTTCGTTTCTGCCGTCCATTAATGATTTTCATCTATGCTCCTCATTGTTTGAATTTCACCTTTTTGCTGACAATGCAAATCTTTTTTATTCTCATGATAATATTAATACAATGCAACAAAATATTAATGCAGAACTATTTAACATCCTGTAATAAATATATAAATTGTACACCGTATAAAAGAAATACTTACTGACGTTTCGGACGTTACTCCTTCGTCGGAGTAATTTTATTATTTTCAACCTCGACAAAAGGAAAATTCCCTTGAAAATTAAAATAAAATTAATTGAACGGGGATTAATAAAAAGGGAAAACTGTTTTAAATACCTTGGTATTTTCATAAATTCTACCCTTTCTGGAAAAACCATATTCAGCATATATCCAAAAAGGCTCGTAAATTGAGTATTGGTGTCTTATCAGTTATCGAAGATACGCTACTTTGTCGACGTACTCTCATAAAAGTATCCTACTTTATTATACACTGATTCAACTTTTTCTTGTTTATGCCGGTTTAATTGTCTGGGGAAACACTTACCCAGCAACACTTCACCATTAGGCCTTACACATTCTACAGAAAAAAGCCACTCGAATAATGACTTTTTCGCAATATGATCATGCAGTATTTAAAATTCACGATTACAACACAAGATCAGTAGCAAAACTCTTATATTACTTACCGAAAGCAGGAACAAATTATGGTATATTTTAACACTCGTTTTCTAAAATCAATAAACCTTGGACAATTCAAAACTATTATAAACTATAAAAAAGAAATCACTAAAAAATACAACTTTCCCAATACTCTTTGCTCTTTATGAAGTAATACGAATGGTCTTTGTTGTTACTTTATTTTGTTGTTGTTGTTGTTATTTTTATTCCCTTTATACAATGTTTACCTCCGTTTTTCCATAACTATATGAATGTTTTACTTCTTTGTACCTGGCCCCCTGACCCGAGATTAGCTTTTTACTTAGTTTGGGGGGGGGGGAGAGGGGCAGTGTCCCTGATTTACTAAAATATTCCTTAAAAAATTGTAATTGCTTTTTAGTTAGTTTGGGGGGAGGCAGTGCTCCTGATTTACTAAAATATTCCTAAAAAAAAATTGTAAAAGTCTTGGATAAATAAAGTGTTGTTGTTCCTGATCGACGCTAGTCCAATAAACACGCCAGTTGCGGAAATGGTACAGTTAGGCAGCTTTAATTTAACGCATGGTTTCACGTATAATTAGGGGTACTGTATGATTTTTGACTTAAGGGTCTGGGACAGGGAATCAATTTTTTAAAACATTTATAGACCAGTCTGGGATCACCAAGTCACGGTTTTAAGCTTGGGCACAACTGCACCCACCCAAAAACTAAATATCTACTTCCTTGGATATCTGGCAGCTTTAAAGCTTTATGAATGAAATAAAAGTACTTGTACATACGCGCTACGGAAAATTACATAATTTCATAATTTAGGAAGCTAAATAAAACATGTTCTCCGTTTAATATAGATAGCCAGACAAAAAACCAGGGAGAATTCGAGAGCAGATTTGTAAAAACACGAGACACGACATACAAGGGTGTTCATCCGCTCTACTTTTGATTTTTTATTTTAATGTAGCTTTAATTAGTTTTACTGAAACAAATACGGTTTACTGATAGAAGAGATTTTTTTATCAATACAAAACCAATTGAGGTAGTTGAGGCACCACCTGTTTCTTATTTTCGCGAGACATTGGACGCTGTAATTTGAACCTTTATAATTATAATTAATAAATATTTTTGTTTTTGAGTTTGACCATTGTTATTTTACTATTTTATTATTATTCTGCTGACGACCCTTGCAAAAAATCGTCTTGTTTGACGGAGTGCAAGTAATAACTAAATAAATAACTACATGGGCGGCAAAAGCAAAACATTTTTCGGGGGGGGCACAGTGGAAATCAATGTAAAAGCTCGTACCTCCCCCCCTCCCTTTCTTCATTATAAGTCGAAAACTATCTTTGGAGCGGTAACTCTTTATTTATGTTTTACGTCCCATCAATACCAGTCAGAGGTTTTTACAAAGCCATTTATTTCATACTAGTGCTCCTACTTTGTTTACAAAATACTGTTTCCGGGCGACAAGACAACTGCATAAATGGGATTCTTGGATAGATGAGTGGTGAGCGCCCCTCAGAAAAATCTGAAGAAACTCGACACCGAACTGAGCAAACATACTTTTCTCGTCATGATTTACGGACATTTGCCAAACATGAGCCTCATTCTACCTTGTTAGGTGTTGAATAAAAAAAACTGAACAGAGCTTTCAAAACTTAAACTTTTCCAAAAAAAATTTGACCTTCTTTCGTTAAATACAACAAAGTTCTGTGCAATTTGGACAAGGCTTAGCTCATCTGTTCTGTGCTTGTGCACATGAAGTAGCAGCAGGTTATTGAGCGTTTCTTGCGTCATTGTACTTCTGAGCCATGTCTTAACCCGCTGAAGAACAGAAAATGACCTCTTCGCCGTTGCTGTTGTCACAGGAATGGCCAGGTAAATCTATGCGAGCTTGCTTACTTCACTGAACATCTTCTTCGCAAACTGTTCTTATCGATGTCACTTCTTGGAGTTCGTCTGTAGATGCTGCAATGAAATCTGGAAGCATTTTGAGCTGATATTCGAAACGGCTTTGATTTATGTCGGCCGAATACGTCGTAGTGATACTCTCTGGGATGTTAGAAGATTTGCCATTTGCAGCCTGTAAAAGCATGTTTTCCAAGTCACACACTACTTGGAAGTCCCCTTGCTCAAATCGTTTCTCCAGTTGATTGTCTACAAGTTCCAAAGCCTTAAAAAATTCCGGCCGGTGCAAATCTTTCGGTGTTTCAATCTGTGTGGTTCTTGGCCATCCTCAAGGTGTGTTGGCCTTTTTCCGTATCGCGGAAGGGTTGGTTCTATGTTTAGCAACGCGGCTTGCCGAACGGCATCGTAATAAACCACCGTAAACTCATGATCAGATCTGAGCCTTTTGTAATACCTCCTGGCGCCTTTACACGCTTTTTGTGCCTCTTGCCTTGGATGCTAATGGACAGCTGCTCAGCAGCGCTAAAAACAACGTGCGAAAGTTTGAGTCCCCAAAATGCTTGAAAGTTATCCATAAGTGACCAATGCCTCATGCTGCTATTCTGTTATCGTCATGCTGATGCTTGTTAATTTCTATCATAATTTCTTGCATGACAGAGTAGTTCTTGAGAACTGCATCCATGGCCCCTGTTCTCACAGTCCACCTAGTATGACATAACGGCTTGATCCCTCTTGCAACCGTTGATGCTTCACCTAATTCTAGGTGACCTGATGCATTAACCTGATGTTTAGTGAACATCACCTCATGTTTAGGAGAGAATTCGATTAATCGGAAATCTGTCGCACAAGATCTAATGCATCCCTTATGGCTTTGATGTCTCTGCAAACGTCCTGGAGAACTAGGTTTACACTGTGTCCCGAGCAATGGGCTCTCAATGCAGCTTGCTGTTCTTCCTTGAACCTTTTGGCAACCCCAGTTACTTTTCCCATCATATTTGAGGCGCCATCATATTCTTGCCCTCCACATTGCTCAAGAGGCAAGGAACATCTCAAGAGCACGTCTTTTATGATTGCGAACAATGTGGCAGCTGTGGTCTCTGGAACTTGAATCAAATCTATCTGTTCTTGGTATACATTGCAATCACCATCCACTCATCGTAAACAGACAACAAGCTGTTCCTTATTACTCCGATCTCTTGTTTCATTTGCTAGAAGGGCGTAGAAACCAGCAACCTTAACTTCTTCGATCAGCTTTCGTAAATTCTTGAAGACATTACTGCAAAAACTGATAAAATGGGCGCTAATAGAAAAAATATGAAGCACAACATGTCTTGCTGGGAAAAAACCGTACCTAAAAAAAATGCCACACCCCTTTCCCCAATTTTTAATGGGCCACCCTTTTTAGACTGATAAGCGAACAAACGAAATTGGGGCTTCGGTATGAAAATAGGGCCCTTAAAAAAAGCTAGCAAACATGACCTATGCCCTTCAGACACTCTTGAATGGGGAGATACTGAAATATTATAACTAAGGCTTACTGTACTTTGCGAAACGAAACGAAATGGAATCATTTGACAAAGTACAAATTTGTATTTTGCTAAATGGGGAATACAAAGGTTTCAAGCGTTAAGAATTGTATTCTATTTAAAACAATTGTGCAGATAGATTCGCTCTGTTGACACTTTACCGGAAGTGATAGGTTCATCATTTCTCGAACACATATTATCTTTTCGTTAACAAGTGAAAAGTGTAACAGATGAACTTTACTCAGGTTTTCTCGGTTTTCTACAATCTTTCGTCCATTAAAACAACTTAATAAGTAACAATTTTTATTAGGCTTTTAGAAAATGTTTTTTTCGGGATTTGGCAAACTTCTTGACGAAGAGAAAGCGATTTGTGGGGTCGCATTTGATCTCGAGGCGATCGATTGTGCAGCCTTTCATATTTTGCTGAGGTTGTAACACTTTTTCGAATATATCCGCCCAGCAGCCTCAAAATGACAAAAGCCCCGGTACAGAGCACATATAAATAACACTTTAGAGGAAGATAAAATCTATTTCAAACTCCGATAGGGCTGCATTGGTTGTCGATTAAGAAGCGAATTGATTTTAAGATGTTATTATTTGTTTTCAAGGCCATACATGGCATGCGCACCACATTATTTATGTGAGCTGGTAGCAATTAAACAGAAAGGGCGTTATAATCTAAGTTCGTCTTCAAACGGTTTGTTACGTGCGACAATATTAGGTAAATCTAGAGTAACACTATAGATGAAAGGTCGTTTCGGGTAGCTGCACCGACGCTATGGAATGCTTTTTCTCGTGAAATTCATTCGACCACTGATTTTAAGATTTTTAAGTGTCATCTGAAGACGTATCTGTTTAAAGAAGCTTTTTATTGATATTATTCATGTATCTATTTTACTATTTATTATACTTTTATTATCATTTTTATATTTTTTCCTTATTTTACAATTAGATTAGTTAGGTTTTAGTATTCTTACTGTAATATATATAATTATTTTCCATTTGATTATTTTAATATAAAATCCGCAGTATATGAAATTAAATTATTATCATTATTATTAAATTCCCCATAGGGCCCATACATTATCTAATACGGACGCTATTACTTATGTTTTAAAAGAAATATATAAGAAAAGTTGACAAACAACGAGAATAAATTTAAGCAACTATATTTCGATCGGCCAGACCGATCTTCATCATTATTATATTTTAAATTGACTTGGTCCGGCAGGGATCCAACGATACAGAAAGTTGTACGCAGGTTTTGCTACAAAATTATCTTTAGGAAGATGTCATTCACTTTCATTTATAAAAAGTACTTGAAGTTTGTTAAAATCCTAATTGTTAAAGACATGAACTTATCATACTGTTTATAAACATGTATATGGTTTTTAATGTTATAATTATTGTTTGTCGCAATATCAAATCGTTTAGTATCTTGGATGCGGTGTTTTCAGAAATGAGAAGTGGTCATGAAATATCTGTTTGATCATTTCTATAATTGCGCAAATACTTTTGGGAAACTAGAATTATTTGAAAACCTTTGGGTCTTGTTGTCTTTGTCAAATGATGGATGACGTCTTTCGCACTATACGAATCGAATAATCCGCCGAAGCCGTGTTTATTCCACAACAATTAAGTGTCGCCCGGTTACTTAAGAAAAGCAAAGTATTTGCTATTGAGTATTGTTATTCAAAAGTTTAAAAACAATACCTCTGCAATGACTAATGGTAATGAAGAAAAAATAACAACCAATAATATTCTGAACTGGATTTTTTAATGACTTTCAATTTATTAAATTTCGTTTCATCGAAAATCTGACTCAAGGTATTGTTTTTGACCGCCACATGAAAGCAAGTTGCTAAAGCTCTGTACGAATCTGTATGCACCTGCGTGTGAACGAAAAACGGTTGAGAAAGATTGTTTTGCAATTCCACCTAAAGCTGGCTTCGCTCAACACAAGATACAATGTTTTCAGGTTCGTTATGTGTTAAATTCAAACGTTTTACACAAAACCAAAAATGTGGCCGCTTTTTACGGGTAGAAATTATCTTATTTAAGATTAGACTTTGAACATTTACTCGTTCAGTTAAAGTTCTATTCTAAACTAGTTTTCTAAATTGTGTCTGTAGTTTTGCTTATTTTAACAAGCATCGCAACCAGCCGAGTGGGTGCAATCAATAACACGGCTCAAGCTTGCAACGAAACGAAGGTAATTAAGACTTGTTTAAAAATTAAACTTGAATATCTCGATGCAATAAATTAAAAAAATAGTTTATTTCTTAACCTTCAAGTGCTTAAAATATAAAAAGTGATTAAACCATGAGTAATTGTAATTCTTTTGATTCCTGTTTAATTCGGATATTTGCAAGTTTTAGTGTAACTTGTGCATTTAGTTAATTTTCATGGGGCGGCGTCTGCGCTTTTGAATACGTAAAATGACTGTTTGGACATCTTGATTTAGGACTCACTCTGCGGTAGTAACGCGATAAACCGCAAAAAAACATGCAATGTTAACTGAAAAATTCATAAATTTTAACTTTCTGTTTGTCTCCCATTCTAAGTTTTCAACACTGATAAATACTTATCATTGAAAAGAATTTGTAGTAATTTTAAGCAATAACTGTAAAATTTCACTAGCTTCGATTAGCTGTACACATCCTTACAAGTATTGTATACTGTCACATTTTAGGCTACGACAATATATATTGATTTTTCTTGATATGTCCCTTTAAAACGCATTCTATATTGATCTTTTCACTGCGTCGATGGGATGGTTTTCAATTCTATACAAAAAAAGCAATCAAATTCGAAGAACAAACTTTACTTAGTCAGTCGTCTTGTATTTCAAGCCAATTATCTCCGATTTTGTCTCTCATTGTAATTCTGGCTATCAAAACTCGACAAACACATTTAAGGAATTGATTGTTTTACTTTCAACTCGACGGCAAAGCAATTGAACCAGTTTGTTCAAAATATTACTTTAAAACCTATATTTTATATTGTTTGCACAACGTATGCTTTACTTGAATTATAATATAGTACATTATGATTTTTGCTTTATAATTATAATTGCGGTGTTTCATTAAAAATGCTTTCTTTCGCTGGCTTTAGTCATAAAACCAAAACAGGTAGAAAAATATTTTATTTTGGTATTATTGCTTTTTGGTCGAGTGGAGGGAAAGTAATTCTGATATTGACTTTGTCTGGAAGCGGCCATTTCCCTCCTTTTACTCGGCAGAAAAATCGTGAATGTTTTCCACTCTTTGTTGAAAAAACCAAAGCAAATAATATTAGACCCAATATTTTGAGATTTTAAAACAATTTTCATAAAAAATCGTTGTAAATATTCCAATGAAGATGTCAATAATCAGTTATCTTGTTACAATCGTAATCATACCACATATGTTAATGTAATTGTAAGCATTCTTTGAACTTAAGGTTGTTTTTCCGTAGAAAAATATACGTCTTAGTGAAACACAAAAATTCTGGTTAAGAAAACTCGTGGATGACAGCATATTGCTATGTAACCCTAAACTAACTGAACTAATGAAAAATAAGTTGTATAAACTAAAAGACGAACAGAAATACGAGCGAGCTCGTTAGGCTTATTATTTTCTCAAACAGTTTAAAACAATTCCCTATGGAAAGCAATTTCGATGTGGATGTATCACACAAAATGTGCTTTCACTTGCAATGTTTCATTGCAAAGTACTGCATCGTTAAGATTTTATCGTTTTCTTCTAACCGAGTAATCTTTTTTTGAAGTTTCAAGAGAAATCAACGTTTGCTAAGCTTCGCCTCATAGTCATGAATTTACACAAGCCTTGTAACTATATTATTTACACGGATGAAACAGAGTTGATGATTTTAAAACATGCTTGTACGCCAAATTTATTCATTGTCAATTAATGCGTTGAATGCACTCTTGTGTGCGAACAAAATCAGAGTATAAAACACATTTTAATATTTCAAAAACACATTTTCAGTTACCTTGACAATTAAAATTGGTAACTAAAGGTGTTAAAATTTGCTAGTGTTACTATAGAAACAGCAAATATCGCGCCTGAGCGCACATAAAAGTTATTTTGTTATTTTAAAAAAAAGCTTTGCAGTTCTTTCGTTAGGATATACGAGAAAACTTGTTACTTATGGATCTCAGACATACTGCTAAAGGCACGGTAATAAATACGATTGAAAAATCCTTCATCTTGCCTCGCAAAATGACGAAACAGTTTGAAAATATAAATGCTGCTCATTTTTCAACCTACGTAAAAAACTTATCTCGTAGCCAGACTTTTTTATTGGGCTATACGACCCGGCCGTGATTGATTGCTCGCGACCTAATTATACAACAACAGGAGAAACACGCGCAGCATCTGAAAGTTTTTGCAAAAACTAGGACTAGAACGATTTTCTGTTTGCTGCAGAAAAATGTTTCAACTTGCAACTGATTAATTCGATGAGAGTTGAGTTTGTACGCGGGTTGAAAAATGCGCAGAATCGATTATTAATCTGTTTGGAGGCAATATTGCGATAATTCGTTACCCGTAAAGCCGCGCTTTAATCCATTTTTCTCCTTTTCCTAATGGGCAAGAGGACAACATGCGCACGTGAACAATTTTCGCTGTTTGCCAGCAACAACTGAGCACTCGGCTGGGATGCAACAACATGTTATGGACCTTTAACCCTTTCAGTCCCAGTTCAATTATTAAGTTCTCCCAACTTGAACCCATAGTTTTCATTAAACAAGTTTGAGAGAATTTCACTTTTAATCTTCAGTAGTTTGTTTTGTTTGATCAGTTGTCACTGTCTCATTACCAAATGTCCTAATTTGTATTTGATATGTAAGGAGAAATTGAGTGTTGATAACTGATTGGGAGTGAAAGGGTTAAATAACAAAACTGGAAGCTAATTGTAAGTTGCCATCTATATAACATTGTCCGGCTGCGATACCAGCGTGGTTGGTCTTTGTGGTGTAGTGGTTAACACGTCGCACTAGTAATCCCGCCAACGGCTTATATTTGTATTTTTTTCTCTTAATTCTTTCTATATATATCCACACACCGAACGCATTCCAATTACATTTGTCAACAAATAATGACTATATATGCGTACCAAAAATTACGGTGTTCAACTTATCAATAGAGAAAAATGTCGCCCTGGGAACCCCTACAGTTGCCATCTATAGTCCGGCTGCGTTGCCAGCGTGGTTGGTCCTTGTGGTGTAGTGGTTAACACGTCGGACTAGTAAACCAAAGATGTGG
>JAOTRI020116147.1:0-12540 GCA_028564885.2 Zoanthus sanctaehelenae | reverse complement strand
TGAGTTTGGGCGTATAATTTGAACGCCTCATCCGTATCTTCCAGATCTTGTGCAGCTTTACCTTTAGCAGCCTGCTGCTGCGAGTACCAGTCGAGAAGCTTCTGTCTCCTTTCGTGGTAAGCCTCATAATCTCGTTGATGTTTCTCAAGGGCTTCATCGTGCCTTTTTCGCTCGGCGTCGGAGTGCGATCCACTTAGGTATTTCGCGAGATACGACCCGCCAACGAACGTTGTGGCATTCAACACAGCGCCACCAACCATCATTGCTATTGTAGCCATAATAATCGTTATCGATTATTATGATTCATATCTCTAAGCTGGCTACAGATCTTTAGGTAGAATCTTCTGAGTTTCCAGATAATCCTTCAGAGCCATGCCCCTGAAAGGACAGCGACCCATTTCGCGTAGTTGGTCACGCTCGATGATGGGTCACTCAAAAAGGATTCCTTCATTGCCTTCTTCGCTACATAACCAACCCCAGCACCTAATCCCATTAGGACTGCCGAGTCAGTTACTGTTTTTATAAGCTTGTTTTCTTTAGACATGGTGTCTTATTGATTGATGTGATGAATCATTTTAAGGTGTTTTCACGACATCCCTATCTTAGGGGCGTCCTGAGGGGTAGTCTTAGGAGGGACCGGAACTGGGATTTTTGATGGGGGTGCCGGTTCGCGAGAAATTACAGTCGTAACGGGCTGCCAATCGAAATGATCTTCTCTACTCCTCGTGTACCTCATGTACAAATCAAACGCTGCAATTCCTACTCCAATGATGGATATTACAGTCGAGAAAGACATCTCTGGAATCCACCCCTTGGAAGATGCCTCCTCCGTACTCTCAGGAGATTCTGAAGCTTCCTCCGCTTCAAGCTTCATTTCCGCTTCACGCTTCATTTCCCTTTCATAAGCCTCCTTGTGTTTCCTGTTGTATTCTGCAAGCTTCCTCCCTGCAGCAACCTTTTTGGGATCTTTCTCCCTAGGAGTCTTGGTGGTGGGGGCAGGCTCCTTTGTAATCTGTTCAACTTCAGACATTACTTAATTGGTATTAGTTAAGTAATTCTTTAACCGGATTTTCCCTGGTGGTAGCATGTCCTCTAGCGCTTGTCAAAGCTAGCTAGTGTTATGATAATAGTGGGTGCAGTCAAAATCTTGTAAAGAGTATAGGCTGAAAGGGCTGTTGTAATAAGGGGTATTCCTCCTACAAAAAATATCTCTAGAAGAGATCCTACCCTTCCTTCGTCTAGTTCTTCTTGACGTTTATACTCTTCCCATTTTTCCTTCCATTCTTCTTCTTCTTCTTCTCTTATATCAGACACATCTACAACCAACCCCTCCTCCTTGAGTTTACTGTCAATTTCATCACGCGCTTGCAAGAGATGTTTCACATATTTTTTATGTGATTCTATCAGCCTCTTATTGAAACTTCTTTCACGTACATCCTCAGGAATTAGCTCCTTTGTCTCTTCAATATCAGCCATGATTACTTATTTGATAATAAATAAGTAATACTCTTAAGCCAATTCGCTCTCACGTGCTTATCTATGATAGAATTGAAAAAAGTTTCCGTCTGACTCGTACCCATCCTCGGATTTGTTATCAATCACCTCCTCCTCTTCAGCGACTACCTTATTTGATGGAAGCATACGCCTGTTGCTTAATCTTGATGTGTCTAGAGTTGGAGTGAAGTTCATCTCTGCAAGACGAAGTCTCACTAATGCACCATAACTAGCCAGCCCGTGTGACCCCCAAAAGATGCCATCCCAACGTACCACTGGATGTCCATCACCTCTTGTGGAGATGTACTTGGAAGGAGAGACGAGCTTATCACCAGGTCCATAGAATTTGGTGAAATACTTCAAACTCTTTCCCTTACCCTTGGTGGCAAGCTTGATGTACATCCTCTGTGGTTTTGATGTATCTTTGAACTTCTTTCCAACCTTGTCGATGGCGGTGGGATGGTCATACAGAGGTTTGACTGCGTACGACCAATCTTCATCAACCTGGGCAGTTCCATAAGCGCTGTAAGTTGGTGCGGGGACTTTGCGGTTAGCTTTACCCTTCACACTACAGAAGCGTTTCATTGCTTTACATGTAATATCCCACATCTCATCTAGGACAACCTTCGTTGCCTTCTCGGATTCCGATGGGTTGTCTACCGTAGAAAGAGAAGTGAGAGGGTAAGCAATCTGAAACCCTTCAACTATGTCGGAGTTTTGCCTTTCCTTGCTCGTTCCAAAGGGATAGGTGGCGGAAACACCCTAGAAGTTCTGCGGAGCCAGCTCTATATAGATAGACTGCTTCTCCCCATTTGGACCTGGCAGGTACACTTCTGAGGTGGTCCACTCGATGTTGCTCCCACCCTTGGTGTATGAGTGAGTCACTGGCTCTTCAACAACGACTGCACCCCAGTCAAAGAACTCATCTTTCAGTTGTACAAAGACTTCAGTTTCCATTTGTGATTTGGATTGTGTGTTGCTCATTTTGGTTTGATTGTTTCTTGTTCTTGTACATAAGATCTGAAACTTTTAAGACAGTTTTCCCAATGTGTGTCACTTCGTGTCCTTATTAGCCCTAAATAGGGACACATCCAGTTGGTATCAGTAAGGTACTGAGCATAGTTCCGAGAGCGTTGGCCAGGTGCTCCCAGTACTTTCTCAGTTGTCTCAGTAGAGTACTAAGCATAGTTCCGAGAGCCTTGGCCAGGTGCTCCCAGTACTTGCTTAGTTGTCTTAGTTGTCTCAGTAAGTAGTACTGAGCATAGTTTCGAGAGCCTTGGCCAGGTGCTCCCAGTAACCTGCTCAGTTGTCTTAGTTGTATCTGTAAGGACTACTAAGCATACTTCTATGAGCCGTATCAGGTGCCCCAGAACTATATGCCTAGTTGTCTCAGCTACCTTCAGAGGTATTACCGAGCAAACTTACAGCAGTACTTAGTGATGTTTCCCCTGAGAACGTTGGCCAGGCGCTCCCCAGAAAAATATCCTTCAGTGCTGTTGAATTCTTGCTCAAGTTATAACCACTTTGGATTTAGGCTGTTTGCTTAACCTTATTCTGAGATTCCCAAACCCACTTTCCATTTTTTCTATGAGTTTTTTCGATAAAATTATCAAGTCTCGTCTCCTGGCTCTGGGGTTTCTTGAGTGTGATCCTGTACCTCCCTTCCTAGTTTGATGTGCTTAGCGACCTGAAAGACTCCTGAAGCGAGTGCAACCATTCTTCCACCTTTCAAAACTAAGAGACCGGCTAAGTTTGCCAACTCCCTTCTAACCAATTCATCTTTCTGAAGGTCTTTGCTGAGTGCTTCAGAATCATCTATGGGTAGTGCATAGGATATGATTTTCGATGCCGCTTGAAGAGCTGAATCGACCAGCTCGCCAGTTACCTGTTTCCCCAAAACGACTTGGTAACGGGTAAAGTACTTCTCAACTTCCTTCGGCGATAGTTTCGTGACATTCCCCAAAGTCATCTCAACTCCTAAAAACTCCTTCGTGGTGCCTAGAGATGCGAGAATAGCTAACGATTCACGTTTAGCTTCGTTGTCAGCTCTCGCTTCTGGTGATGGTGTGTCGGGTGTATCCTCGCCCTGCGACCGTTCCTCCAAATAATCATCAACGCTTGCCATAGCTTCATTCTTCAAATAACCGCGGGTACCTCTAAGTGGATTTGGAACGGATGGCGTAAAGAGATACACAACCTAGAATACTTCTCCCTTTTGAGTAGTTCCACAAACTTCTTTCGAGTCTCCGCGTCTAAATCTCCACCATAATCTTCGAACATTGTTTTGGTGCCGACTTGCGATGGGTTATGGAATGAAACGACGCAGGCGACGTTATCTCGGAATGGTTTCGCTATGGATGTTAACTGCTGGGTAAGTACCCACACCGATATTCCATGATGTCTACCTGAGAAAGCTAGGTCGATAAACTTATTGGAGCGATGCTTCAGATCTTTCGATACGGCGCAATCATCCAAGATGAGTAACGTATTGGTACCGGAGAATAACGTTGCACAATCGATCAACAACTCATTAATCTCATCAGCGTTACTCGAATCCGGTGATAGCACCAAGAATCGTTTATCTCCTTTGGCGAATCCATGGTACGTCTTATTCTTCACATAAGTGGGGCATACAAGTACAATGTATTCGAACACCTTTCAAAATGGACCCCTTAACTGGTCTGTAAGGTACCTCGTCTTGCCGCAGTTGGTCGGCCCCGTTATGATACAATGAAAGGGGATTTTGTCTCGTAACTCCTGCATAGCTATACTATTCTGAATCAGAATAGTATTTAACCCAAGAGTTGCTCATTTTACGATGGAGCGTAAGTTTGAATTGACAATCTCCATACAGGCATCAGCAACCACGAAGACGTGGCATGTGATATTTCCAGAGCCACCAATCTTTCGTATGATTTCCATCTTGATTCCATCTTGTGTGCTGTCCAACGCTAAGCCCGAACCATGAATACCACCGCCGCTTTCGGGATAAGTCCTCAAGTCTACCCATAGTGCGAATTTATTACCCGCATAGAATTCATTCTCCGTGACACTCTCGTTGCCGAAGCGTTTCTTTGCCGCTTCCCAGAAGTCTGTCGGAATCATCGCCTTAGAGTAGAGTCTGTTTGGAACTCCATGAATGTTGAATCTGATGGACTTGATGTCTGGATTCACGAACTTCTCGGAGTCTCTCGTACCTGCTGTGTAAGCCTCCGTGAATAGGCACAATATCCCTGTCATTGATTTCCTTGGAACGTTGATGTGCTTGTTAATGATGCTGTCTGTAGCTTTGTTGATGGTGAAGGTTTCGTGATGATTGATGTTCTCAAAATAGAACCCCTTCCCAACCTGGTAGGTTGAGAGTGCCTGGCTGGCTAAGTAATCGCTTTTGATTGAGGTGTATTCCATCTCAAGGTTGGTGATCGAGTAGCTCGGTGCTTTTACCACGTCAGAATAAACAACGATTTCACCTACTGGCGCCAGGGTAAGCTCAAAGTTCAGATGATGAGGTAACGCCTTCGGATAAAAAACCCCATGATCGTGGAGAATGGGGTGATCCAGTGGGATGCAGTACTTAGTGCCGTGAATTGCTGCAAGAGCGACTTCTTTGGCATCTGTGGTTACCTTGTCAGCCGCATTCGTCCGGAGCTTCCTCATGTTTTCGGAGGATATTCCTTGTCGCAGTCTATCGTCGCGATCTTCAGATGTTAAGTACAAATCGTGGTAAGTTTGAAATAGATCGTGTCTATCTGTGTCCTGAAGCGTCTCTCCACCGAACAGGACCTTGTAACTGGCCACTATATTTCGACCGATGTTATTCACTACGGTGTTGTTGGCATGACCGGCAACAGTCAGGTTGAATAGTAGATAGACACTTCCTGGGACGATCACCATACCATCCGAAAGTTTAGGGATGTTTATGTATAGTGTTTCCCCAGGTCGTGGAGATGATGGATTTAGCGTAATCCTATTAAGTGTAGCCTCCGCTTTCAACCCGAAAGGCTCTCTAGATTCCCTGTTCGGGTTTATCCTTTCCGATATAGCGTGTGCCATAATCAATTAAGGATAGATGCCGTTATGTTTAAATCAGTTATGTTATCGAAGATATACTACAGTGTCGGTGGTTATTGGAAGGGTTATTCTGCCATTCCGAAATTAGCGAAGAAAGCTAAGGTTAGTGAAGCTGAAGCTAAGGATTGGCTCGAGAAACAAGAGATATGGCAGATCTACCTCCCACCGCCTGAATATATTCCGAGACCACATTGGGTTGTTGATAAACCCAATCAGATTCACCAGGCTGATCTGTTGTTTCTACCTCACGATAAGTTAAGGAAAAAGACATATAGGTACGTGTTAGTTGTGGTTAATGTCGCCTCGAGGTACAAGGATGCCGAAGCTCTCACTTCCAAAAAGAGCGATGAGGTAGCGCGAGCTTTCAGTAAGATATACTCCAGAAAACTCGAGTGGCCGATAAGGTTGATTGTAGATCCCGGCAAAGAATTTATGGGATCGGTGACAAACTTGATGGAAAGGAAGGGTGTTGTCATCCAGCGAAGTGAAGCGGGAAATCATCGTTCACAGGCTTTTGTCGAAAATGCTAATAAGATAATCGCGGAGAGGTTGTTCAGCCATCAATATGCCCAAGAGATGCTTATGTATCCTGAAAAGTATCGCTCTAGAGTTTGGGTGAAGCGTTTAGCTGGTGTTTTGACAGCTTTGAATAGCCAGCCTATGCGCATCACTGGCAGAGAGCCTGTAGAGGCTGTTCGATTGAATGAGGTTGATATTGCGTCTCGAAAGTATAAGCGTGTTGTTGGTCTTGACGAAGTTCGGCTGCCGATTGGGGTTAGGGTTAGATATCTATTAGCCCCTGGAGAGGATGAAGGTGGCGAGAGAAGGCGTGCTACGGATCCCATTTGGTCTTTAGAGTTTTACGATATATCACACAGTGTTGTTTCACCTGATCAGCCTGTGCTGTATTATCTAAGAGACGGGCCTAAGAGGGGGTTCGTTCGAGAGGAGCTCCAAGTTGTACCAGATGATACAGTTCCGCCGCCTACTTCCGTTTTGAAGTGAGCTAATACAGGGGGTCTGTGTGTATTCCATCCTCCGCCACGATGCGTTTATCATAATAGGCGCTCAAACCTAGCTTATTTTGATGGTAAGTCACGATGCGGTTATTGTGGACTCTGAATCCTGTATTTTCAGCCTCATCTTTCTTCCCTTTCAAAGCTTCGTAGTAGCGGTCCCATGACATCTCATTCTGTTGTTTGGAAACGCCTTTGCAACTAAACTTCGTTTTCTTTGCTGCATCTTCGGCGTAATAGCATTTCGGCGTGAGAGCAATCATTCGCGTTCCTTTGAACTCTAGCTTGAACAGCCCTGGTGTTCTATCGTGGTACTTCGAGGTTGACAGGAACTCAGCTTTACCTGTTCGAAGATATTCCTCTTTGAGTTCGGGCTTTATGATGTTGTCCAGGTTCTCATCCGACAAAGCCATGTACAGTGAATCTGTGTCCATCTGAATTAGTTCGGAATCGCGTCGATCAACGTATTTGTCGAGGAAGTCGTAGTAGAACTGCAGTATTCGTAGTTTAGCTAGTTGGAAAACGGCAATTCCACACTGATAGGGGCGTTTTATTTCCACCTGCCTCTTCCGTTCCTTCAATTCGTACGTCCCGTTGATTACATCTAAATCGTCGAAGAAAGGGCTTCGGAAGGCTTTGTCAACCTCCGCCTCATCTTGAGTGTATCTTGTTTTCGTATGCCGTTCAAGATCCTCGATCATTTTACCGTAGAAGGAGTTACCTTTCAGTTTGTACGTATCCCCTAGCTGCTTCAAGGCCGGATCAGAATCCCCATCTCTTCTGGCGGAACTTACCTCTTCAGGAAACCATTCGAAAGGCCTTCCGGATGTATATTCGATACACTTATATACAGCTGTCACTACTAATCCATCCTTGAGATACCATTTCAGTATAGGGGTATACAGCAAGATCTTCTCTGCCTTAGTCACCCCGAGCAGCTTTTTCGTCCCTTTTAGTTGCGTTCTACCTGTGTCCTTTTGATATTGTTTCATATGTTCGAGGATGAGCTCTTCAGGAATCTTGTCGACAACAAATAGTGGTGATAACTCGCTGAATTTCTTCTTGAGGTGTTTGGGTACATGAATAGCTACTTGACAATAACCAAAGAATCGATCATCAAGAACATCTTTACAGATGCTTTGCACGGTTTTCGAGTTGGTTGGGTCTTCAATGTACGTCTCCTTACCGCAAGGCATTTCTTGACCGGAGCAATATAGATATAGACTGTTGGCGTCAAATCCAACGACAGCTTTACACGTCTTTGGATTTGTATAATTATGAGGGCGGATTTTCGAGATGTCCTTCTCGGCATAGCGGGTAAATACAATGCTAGGGCCTCCCACCATACCCGTTTTCAAGAGTTCATAAGCCTTGTTTTGGGGGCATTCAGTGCACTCCTTTCTTGTCTTGGTGCATTCGCGGCAATCCTTTTTGTGGCAAGTGGTAGAACACTTGTGAGTGCATGGTTGTCCTGGAGCGTAGAGGTCCGGGTCTCCCCTCTTCTTCAACTTCTGGGCTTTGTTCAGGACGTAAGTCATTGAGATCCCTGGGATGGAGACGGCATCCTTCAGCATATCAACTCCATCTGGGTAGTATTGCTCTCTTGTCTTTTCGACAGCTTCTATAAACGGTACAACGTCGGCCAAGTTATACTCTCGAAGCCAATCCATCATTGTAATACAACCACGCCTGTGAAATTCACGCTTGAAATCTTCGTACTCTTGAGGAGTCACTGTGCTTTTCTGGTGCAGGCTGGAATAGAAGTCTTCATACCCCACGGGGCCTACGTGGGAAAGTTTTTCGTAACTATCCATCCACTCGTAAGGGAAGACGAGTTTCTGAACTTCGCAGTTGTTCGCCTTGCACCATCTATCGTACGAGAGTCCTGGAGCCAGATAGGACATCACATCCAGGAATTTGAAATGCCCGGTGGTTAGAAACATGTAGTGACTCTCTTTCTTCGCGACAAAAATCTCACCAGCTTGCTCCGTCATGTGCTTGACAAAGTACTCCTTGATCATATTCATATCGTACTTGCCCGATTTGAAACCTAGAACTGGGACCTGTTCGCACCACATCTTATATTGTGCAAGTACGTTCTGCGGAATCGAATCTGTGTCAGGGAGCGGGCACTCCTTTTCAACCTTTTCGACGATAGCTTCGCGGCGCTGTTGTAAATCCATAATGAAGTCCTTGATGAGCTCTTCAGGGTTTGCATTAACGAGAAAGGAAGGGCTTTTTGTTAGGTTATCATTGATAGCCACACTAACCGGAATATGCTCGTTATTAAACGTTAGATCGTTCGTCATCTTCCTGGAAAGGTTCTGGAGCAACGCCTCGAAATCGTATACGATGAAGTATGGGTACGGGGTAAACTTCTTTGTGAGTGATTTGTTACTCAGTTCGGTGTCTTGGACTTCACACTCCCAAACAGATTCGACTTTGTAGCCAAAGCTTTTGATCCTATCTTCCATTTCAAGGGTGTTGTAGAATCTCTCTTCGTCGTCGCTTGAACAGGGGCATCCGTGCCAATTACACCCATAGAATTGGAAGACTGTCTTAGACTTTGGTTCGTACCCGTCAACCAAAATCTCCTGTTTACCCATCTTCACACACCGCTCACCTCCATGCCCGCAGAGAGCGTAATGGATGTGTTTTCCTATACGTTTAGACTGCTCTTCGATCCATATGCAACCCCTTCGACTGAATTGTGTGTTACCCCCGTAAAATATCTTCTCTGAGCTGCTCATGATTGTTTTGAACTTCTCCCCGTTGCAGATCAACCGTGTCTTTCCTCCGGAACATCTTTTCTCTGTGACGTGTCTGTTGTAATTATCATGTCTGTTGAATCGTTGCTCACACCCGGAACATTCCCAGTGGCCTGTTAGAATCTTTATATCCTTGATGTAGAAGAAATGCCCTTCGTAGAGACCGATGTCTACGCAGGGTAGGCTCTTTCTGAACTGGTTTTTACCGAACACCAGCTTCCAAACCTTTTTGTTTTTCGGCTCGTACAGACGGATGTTAACTCTGAACTTCTTGGCAATACCCTCAAAATCAACAAGTTTCGTCTCCCTCACGTCTGCAACTTCTAGTTTTGGGTTATCGTAGAAATCACGGGCTAGTTTTAGCGCCTTTCTAGTTGTGCGCTCGGCCGGCCTAGGATCCTTATCACGATAACCCATGAAAATGGTAAGACATCTCCAGACACAGAGATTGTCCTTCTTATCATCGATGGCGTGGACGCATTTCTTTTTACGCAGCCAGTCGGGTAGCGGTCCACACCCCATCAAAGGCTCGTTGCTGTGAATGACCTTTACCACTACCTTACTAAACTCAACCCTACCTTGGTATACGCCTGGGTCGTCAACAATCTCTGTCGCTGGTAGGTACGCACCGCTCCACACTTCTGAATCCTCCAGATCAAGCCTTTTAGCCTCACACCGTTTGATATAATCCTCTATTCCAGATAGAATGGTAAAAGTCCCCTCACCACGAAGTGTTTTCTCGTATACAACGATCTCTCCACCTCCGCGATAAATTCTAGATGTAAACCCGTAAACGATCCTTGAACGCATTTCTATGTTCGGTTTCAGCTTGTCGAAAATAATGGCCGATATGTCTGTATTCATGTCAGCGTTAACCTCGATTCGGTTTGGCTCTGGCTTGGGTTGATCAGCGTTTCCCCGCGCTTCTCTTTCATCCAATTCTTCCCGCACGCTGTCCGATATCGTTACGTCTCTTCTTGGTTGTGGAGGGGTGTTGCCTGTAATTGCAGATAAATTACTATTGATGAGAGCTTGAAGATCCGCACCAACAGTCTTGATAGCATCAACCGCCTTGATCGTCTGAACCTTCGCCCAATTAAACGCTCTTTTCGTTGTTTCGGGGATAGCTTTCACTAACTGATTACCACTGTCTATGAACTTAGATACAACACCTTTTCTAGGGGGCGGAGATTGTTTTTTCGTCTTTTTGATGGGTTTCTTTCTCGGTACGGGGACATAATCTAGAGGTCTCACTGTAAGTACCGTTGGAGGCCTCCTTGTGTTTTCAGGTCCTCCTGTAGTGGCTGGGGAGGGTGGAGACTGAGGACTCTTCTTACGCCGTTTTTTGTTCTTCGCTGTTTTACTTGCAAGCTCTTTTTGAAGCCTTTCCGATTCCGCGTTCGCTGCTGCGACATCCTCATCAAATGCCCTGTTCAAAATCTTGATGAGCTCGTCTTTACGAATTCGAGTATAGTCTTTGATACCTCGCCTTCTGGCGATGGCTCTCAGCTCTTTCACTGTGCGACCTGACATTTCTACTTTTACTACGCGCACCTCTCTAAATCCTTTTGTAGATCTCACTTTTTAGCTCGCGCGCGGGGTCCAAAAAACCCTCGCTAAAGTTCGCGTAAAACCGCTCCAATGGGGACGCGTTCAATTCATATTCACGCGTGCGAGTTTTTGTTTTGTCGTGTACGCTAAATTTACCGAACGATTACGACCAATTAACGTTCGTGCTAGGAAATGGGGGGCATAGTCACTCCAAAATACTACTGCTTAATTTAAAACAATTGTTTTGATTGTACAATCGCTGCATTTACAGTTACAAATGTATTAACAGTCTCACGGATCACTCTTTAGATATTGTTAAATGTAATGAGATACATAGCTACTACACTGGAAATAAAGACGCACTAATATTCTACCCAACGGGTTAATTGTAAATGGTAAAAAGAAATTACATAGCTATAAAAGATTGGAATAATTAACCTGAACAGCTAAGTAAGGAATGCCCAAACATTAACAAATATATTTAAAAAAAACCTTGTACTTTAAAATTTTAGCATAATTATTTTCCTATACAACTAGATGGTTGTTTCTTTTTATCTTTAATCCATGTTTTTATCCACAGTTTTATTATTATAGTTTTTATTAAGTAGTAGCCATAGTTTTATGAAGGACGTTTGTGAAAATCACCTGTAAAGTGACAAAGCTTCCTCAATAAAGATCATCATCATCATCATCATCATCATCATCATCATCATCATCATAGTCCAACGGGTATTTTAAAAAAACATTACAATTCCAATCATACCAGTCAAGACAAAAAATAGTCTTTCATCCCCATTTTAAGATACATACAGCGCATGCGCAGTACATGCCGCTGACCATTTAACAGATTGTCGCCCGTAATTAATAGGTGTTAACTTTTCAGAGTATGTTCAAACCTGAAGACAATTTTTTCAGTACAACTACCACAATATAGAATATAATAAATAAGAGTTGACAAGAAAACTTTCAAGTTTGCATTTTGTCATGCGTGTCTTTAACATAATTAGAGAGAATTTTGACTCGTGACGTCATTGTATTTTTAGTTCATAAACTTTACGGACTGACAACTAGATAAAATAGAAAAAATGTTTACGGATATACAAGTGAAAAAATAACTATTTGCAACTGTTTTGTTTTACAAAAATCAAACAGAATTACAAAAGAATTGGTTCAAATGTGCCATTATTTGTATTAAAGATTCGCATTAATTTGCCTAATTTCTACTTGCAGTTGCTACATGCGCAAGACAAGCACATATTTTTAGCTCCTGGAGAGCTCTTGGGATAGTTTAAAAATCAGGTTATGAGGCGTAAACAAAAACAATTGTACTGTAATCGATTTCCGATCGCCTCAAGTCAGCAGAAGCATTCATGCATTCGTGGGTTAAATGATCGTTATTCGGCTACCAATGAAAGATGCGTTATATATCACGTAATGTTTTGGTGTTCGGTTCGTGACATCACAAATTAGCACATGTGGGTGATCACACGTACAGTATATTACTCAATGAATTAACAATAGTCAAGATACAACAGCCTTCTGAAACAATATCTTACTTACTCCACAAAATAAAATGCAAGGCTGGCACTACGACAATATCAAACTTTTATTGCAAATATTTCGACTAGTAGAACTAGTCT
>JAOTRI020116136.1:0-12541 GCA_028564885.2 Zoanthus sanctaehelenae | reverse complement strand
AAAAGAATACTAAAATGGTCGCCATTTATGAAAGAGGTCTATATGTCATAAACATGTAATCGCATTAAGGATTAATTTTACTTGTGTTCTCAATTTTTTCCAAATTACCCTGGCCGCGATTAAAAACACTCGTGAAATTAATCCTTAATGTTACTCGGCCCCATGTGATTACCTATAATTATTTACTGACTATGTATACAAGCTTAGTTTTGTTTT
Organism: Zoanthus sanctaehelenae; assembly: GCA_028564885.2. NCBI lineage: Eukaryota > Metazoa > Cnidaria > Anthozoa > Zoantharia > Zoanthidae > Zoanthus > Zoanthus sanctaehelenae. Next base: position 12,325 of record JAOTRI020116136.1, on the reverse strand, counting down.
TATCTAATTATTTTGTATTTATTATTAATATAAAATGATGCATTGTACTTATATGGCTAGTTTATACATTTTTTAGTTTAAGTACTCTAATGTAGCGATTAATAGTAATATTAGTTTTTATTTTTAGTTCTGTTCGGTTTATTAACTAGTGTTGCAAACTGAAATATCAGGTGAAATACTTATTAAGCTTTGATTATGAATTATAATTGTTTATTTGTTTTAAAAAGGCTATTAATTTATTCAAATTTACTGTTGATATAGGTTAGTCCAATAATGTACCTTATAAAATCATTGTCATTATCTAGTGTTAGTTGTCTGTTAATTATTATTTAGTGTTGGAGTAAATGTACAGATTTTGCACAATTCATATATATTGACGCTACTATACACAAGTTGTTTGAAACTAGTAAACAATTTACTTAATTTGTTTTCAATTGCCTCATAGATAAGCCAACCCTTGCAACTATTTTACCATTGGGTAAGAATGTCATTGTAAATGAAACTAGGAACATCACACTGACTTGCACAGCCTTTGACGGTAACCCTGATGCATATTGGTACAAATGGTTGTATAATGGAGTGGACCTCCCTGGAAAGAAAGACGGTAGACTGGAATTGATCAGTGTTAACAGGAACCAATCTGGAAATTACACTTGTATTGCAAGAAACATTATTGGCATGGTGGCCAACAGCACAGTGCTTACTGTACAGGGTAAAGTTATATGATATCTTACCAAATGCCTAAGGAGCAGCAATTTAACTAATTTTAAGAAACACACAACACTTTTAAGTTTGATCACAGACATACATGTTTCGGCATTTACATATGCCATCTTGAGGTAGACTGAGTGAAACAATAATGACAGTGTTTAAGTACAATTGAAACAATACATATAGAATTAATACAATAGGGAAATTAAGAAGAAAGTTTTAAATGTACATGTTTAACTTGTTTGTTAAGAGATAGTCTATGTAACTGAATGTAAACAGCTTCCTTGATTGTTAAGCCATATTCAGTAGAGGCCTGATCTAAGATTTTTAAACTACTGTGAGAATTTAACAAACGGCAATTAGGTGCCTCAGAAAGATGTTTGTAAATGTGTGAGGACTTATCGGTTGTGAGGTGTTCATCCACGCTTGTAGAGAGGTGACGACTGGTCTCAGCGTGATATCGGTGAAATATAACAATGTTCAATTTTAATTCGTACTTAGATAGTGTTATCATGTCCATATATTTGAATGTGTATTTGAAAGAGATTTTTGGCCACTTCATTTCTTAAAAACTCAACTACTGTTAACATTTTGTAACAATTACACTTTGTTTATTTACCTGTTGTTGATTCCTCAGCCATGTAGACTGTTTTATTAACCTTTTCTTGTAGTACTGTTTATGTTACGAATGGAAAATAAAACATCTTTTTATTTTTAATCTTCATATATTTATAGTTTCACTTTTGAAAGAACAAACCTAATGAGATCAGTAAAGCTAAGAAGAATAGGATTTTTATAAATGAAACACAACAACCAATAGGCTATTTTAATACTAATAAACCGTCTAAAAGTTACAGATCTTTAAGCAAATTGACTGCGCGAATGATTTTGGAGCCAGATCAATTTTCTTACGCACATGCTGATGCTTAGTTTAAAACATTAGCTGATGATGAAGTGTATACACTGATTAAAAAAGCTGCCGAGAAACCTTTTCCGTTAGACCCAATGCCCATGCCTTTAATTCTTCAGCTTCTTGATGTTCTTCTCCTGGTGATTACTGCTATGATTAACTTATTGTTTAAAACTGGTCTATTTGCTGATTCATGAAAAGAAGCTCTTGTAACTCCCTTCACTGAAAAAGTCTGGCCTAGATATCACTTTAAGAGTCTTAGATCAGTAAGTAATCTGCCGAACAAATTGTCTGAGAGAGCCGCAACGTGTCAGTTATTGCAATACATGACAGATGATAACTTGTGTTCAATTTTGCAATCAGCCTATAAGCCCAATCGCAGCCCCGAAACAGCTTCGCTCAAAGTAAAAAGTGACATCTTGTCGAACACGAACCGTCAACTCGTGACCTTGCTTGTTCTTCCGGATATGAGAGCTGCTTTGAACATTGTTCATTATGATATTTTGATTAGGCGCATAAAGAACGATCTTGGCACGGAGGGGGATGCACTCTCTTGGATAAATTCTTATTTATCTGATCGATCGTTCTCAGCGCATCTCTATAAATGGTGGTACCACAAGGTTCCTGCTTTGACCCTTTACTCTACCTTTTATACTCGGAATTTGTTTCAAATTGTTAGGAAGCACCTATCGCAAGTTCATTGCTACGCAGATGACATACCGTTATATTTGTCATTTTGCCCAAGTTCATCTGTTAATGCTACTTAAGGTTGCTGTGAAATACATGAACGACTTTGTAACAGACGTCTAGAACTGGATGATCTCTGATATACTTATGCTTAATGACGATAAGGCTGTGTATGTATTAATTGGCACCAGACAACAGCAAGGGTTGATATAGATAATATTTCAGTAGGATTCATTGATGTTTCTCCAGTATTTGCTGTTAGAAATTTAGATTGCTGGTTTTATTCTAAGCTATCAATGGCTACGCATATAAGTAAAGTTTGCGTGTCAGCGTTTTATCACTTGCATAATATTAGACGTATTCGTAGGTACTTGTCAGCTGAAGTGACTTATTCACTAGTGCATGCTTTCATCATGAGCCGTGTTGACTAATGTAATAGTTTGCTTTATGTTTTGCCTGACTGCCAGCTGAATAAGTTACAACGCGTATTAAATGTATCTGCTAGACTTATCTATAAGTTGCCTACCTTCTTCCATGTTACCCCTATTTTGCGCGACTAGCACTGGTTGTCCATTAGATATCGCATAAACTTTAAGATTATCATATTGCACTAATGTGCTGATTAGGGATTTTGTGGCTATTGGGTCATTGGTATACAGGAGATAAAGCATTTGCCATTGCAGCACCAAAAGTATGGAATTCTCTGCCTGTAGAATTGCGTCAAATTAAATCAATTTCTCTATTTAACCACAAACTAAAAACATTTATTTAGGCTGGCTTATTGTTAACTATAGTACAATATAATAAATTTCTTTTTCTTTTATTACATTTTAAATGTTTTTTTTATTAGTATTTATCTTTATTAGCAGTACAATATCTTAGTAATTATATTTGTAATGCGCGATAGATCAATTTTATGAATATCGCGCAGTATAAGTAATGAAATCATCGTTATGGTTAAACTATTAAATATATACGCTAAAACAAAACATTGATCCTAAGCGAATTTTACTGTCTAGTATCGAAAATTATGTATTATACTACTCTAGACAATATATTTGATATTCTATTCTATTTATAATCACTGTGCTTCGCATACTGCAGATCAACGTATACCTCCTTTAATTCTAAATCTACTGTCACTATATGTCAAAACTGTAACAATATTTTTTACGATCATGCCAACAGTTTCTCCAAAAATAACAATTAGACCAGAAAAACTCACCGTCTGCGAAAACAAAGCAGTCAACTTTTCTTGCAATGTCAAAGAAGGTATCCCAGAACCTGAACTTAACTGGACAAAAAGCAACGACGCAACAATACTTACGAACTCCCGTGGTATGTCATCCGTTTACAGTATTGAACAGGTAAAGGGACATCAATCTGGAAAATATAGCTGCTTGGCAACAAATGCAGCCGGAACGGAAAGGAAAACGGCATCCTTACATGTAGAGAGTGAGTAAAAATATGTTTAGATTTCTTTTTTTTCATTGGCAAGATTTTTCTCTTGGCACAATGTTTTTCACTTTAAGCCACAACGCAAAAACATTGCTATGAATGATTTATATTGTTCCCAAACCCATCAGAATCACTTTGCAATTTGCACCGGTGTTTTTTCACCATTGTTACACTTAAAACTTCACTGTTCTCCACCGATCAGAATTGAATAGTTAATATGTTAATGTTAGATTTTAACTACAATAAATTACAACAGTTTCCAGAATCCTGTGGGAAAAGCTGTGTTAATATTAATATTTTTCCGAAATGATGGGATAAAAGATGCACATTATATCAAAAAAACGCTAGATTTAAACTTATTTTCTAATTTTTGCACACGCATTTGCTGTCATTTTGACTCCCACCTCTTTCCTTAGAATCAAGTACTGGTAAAGATTAGAGATAGGAACCAATCAGCTCTCAATAAAATAGATATCGCTTGCTTTGATAAAGTCTAAATGGTAATTCTTTATAGTTGCAGCAAAGATCTCGTTTATTACACCTAGCGGCAGATATGAGAGAAACATCCCTATCACATTAGAATGTAATGTGACAGGCGACCCTTCTCCTAATGTAACTTGGATCAACGTCACTGATGGAGCAGTTCTCCAGCGCAGCACAACAGAAACCAGTTACCTTATACCAAATGTATTTTTCCATCACAAGGGAAGTTACAGATGTGTGGCAGAGAACATATGCGGGAATGACAGTAGAGAGATGAAAATAACTGAAGTGTATAGTAAGTTTACTTTTGAAAGCTTTACTAAAAGTGTTCATCATCACTTAGTATTGTTTTTACAATTCCTTGTGTGTGAAATTTTGCTTTGACTTCAATTTGAAAAATGAGTTGTGATTTTAAAATTGTCTAATTTAACAAGTGACCTGTTCCAACTAATTTAGAACTAACATAACAGTAAATCTTTATACTTGTCAAGGCATGCAATAATCTCTATTAATTATAATGATGAATTTAATATGTTGTACCTGTCTCTTGGTTACTTGCATAAAATCATGCAATTTTAAAACAAAGTTGAAACAACAATAATTTACTTTCATCTATTTCTACATCTCCATACATTGTACTAAAGTGTTTGTTTGATAATGACTACTGTTGCTTGATTGTCCTACTTGTCGAATCTTTCTAACGATTCTTTTGGCGTTTGACTTTTTAAGTTACGAGTGTGGTGAAATAGTTAGTGTGTCGTTGTATCTGTGTCTTTTTAATATGGTTATTGATTATTATTCTGTTTTCAGGAGAGGTAAGGCTTGGGGTGGGTTTCTTGAAATTGGTACCAAAATCATTTATATATAACACATAGCAAAAAGATATTCTAGTTTTAAACGGTGTTTTGGCATTATCAAGTTTGGCAAAGCTTAGTTATTAGACAAATGTAAATGAATAAGACATTCTCTGGTCAAAATTTTAAAATTTTAATATAAATGATAATTTTTCAGCTGTCTGGCGACGTACGTCGGCAGGTTGATTTTAATAAGTGTGAATGACTATGCTATGCAGTTACGCGTTTCGTCTTTGCTGAGATTATCAATAATATTTTTATTGTGAAAGGACGGAGTGGCTCTTTATATTGTGTATATCCATAAATACAGTGTAGACTTTATAAAAATAGATAGCCGAAATGATGCGCGCTGTTACTGGTTAAGTAGCGGTGGCCTTTTAGTTTATTGCGCTGGAAAACCTACAGCTGAAAATTGAAAAGCGAAAAAAAAAATTTATAGTGTACTACTTTGTCAGATAAAATCTTGTCGCTAAACAAAATGAGTTTTAAAACGAAGTGCTAACTAAACAAGAAGACAAAACTTCAATCAAAGCAAACCAGATAGGTTATTCAAGTGGCCGCAGGTGTTTTTCTGTTTTTCATGAGACGAAAAATTTATACTTGCATTTAAAATTGGCAAAAAAAAAAGAAAAACTCGCAAATTGTAGTTCAGTGGTAGCAAAGCCAGTTGTTACAACGTATATCGTCATCTCAGCAACTTGGCTATTTGAATATACAGCAACGTCTTTCCTTCGCACGTGGAAATATCAAGTCCTAGTCAACTTTGATTGAACCATCAAGAGGCGGATTTTAGGCTTCTACTTTAACAGCTGCAAGTTCCATGCAGACATCATAACGGCCATTTCTCAACAGAAAACAGCTGTTCAACAGAAAACAGCTGTGTTCAGCTATACATGTTTTATTCATGTCAAATTCAAAATTTCAATATCTTAAGATTACCAGCCATGAACTTGTGATCCTGGAAAACGTTACGAAGGTGCTCGAATCTCGTAATTTACATTTATCTTGAATTTGCAAGGTCAACATCTGAAAACAGCAAATAAGTTACTTTACATACAGTTAAGAAAAAAGAGATTTTAATGATTTTTTAATCTAAATATGGCTTTAGTTTAAATTGTTTCAAGATTTGAACTGCCCGAACCGTATCTCGTCCTTGAGGTTAAAAGAGCCTTATCCAACCTACTTCATTGCCATGAGCACACTCATCCCTCGTCATTTCAAGTAGTAAAATCCATATCTTCAAGGAAGCTGTGACAAACATCCACATTGTTAAGAAGGTATACATTTTGTGCCTTTCAATGGTAAGCATTTATTTCAACATATTTTTATTTTTCTTACTCTACTATTCACTTCATTAGCTTTATGTTTTTCTTTCTCCTCAGCTGTTTTTATCTGCTTTACATCTCATTATGGCAGCCCATTCATTGTCTTCATGTACCAGTAAGTGTCTGTCTAACACCACGTAAGCACATTGCTTGTTAACTTTATAAAACAAAACAACCATTAAAAGTGTTCAGTAAAACCATCTCTATATATATGTAGTTGTAATTACGGGTCAGGCATGTCATTTGTAGTTGTAATATGTTTATATCTACTCATGTTCTAAAAATATAAATTCAGAATGACTTAATACACTGTAAAGTAAATAAAATGCATGTTTATGTTTATAGTTGTAAATCTGATTTTTTCTTTGGAGTCCGAATAAGCAATTGTGATGATAAAAATTTTAATAGTTGTACTAACAAAGATTTTGATAACAATGATGTTCAGTAATGTAATAATATTGATAAAAATAATGTTAAACACTATTGCACTGTATATAATAATTATGATTTATTGTAGTGACAAAATATTTGATGATTTTAGTGATAGGTTGTTGAAATTGAGTTTGATAATTTAATGTTAATAATTATTATAATATTGATTTTGATCTCGATAATGTATTGGTAATAATTTACAGTAATAATGATAGTTTTCATTAAAAAACTTCCTTATGGGAAGTAAAGGGCTCATATCAACCAACATTTGCTAGGTGAAGTATACTCACTACTAAATTCAAACGGTTTGTTTCCTAAATTTCTGGAATTGCATATAAAACTGCCACAATTATTGTGACGTCATTTACTCCCTAGTACAAACTCACGCCCAACAATATAGTAAAAGACCCCAAAGTGGCATTGATGGAGCCATTTTAAATCATTACTTGCATGCTCTCCCATTTGTGGCATCATGTTTATTAGAGAGCTGGGGTTGTAGCCAAAAAAGTCATTCATAACGTCAATAAAACCAATCTGTTTTATTCAGCCTTTTCTTAAATGTTATTCAGCTTATCTTGTATTATTACCTTTCAAACTCAAAGTCTTTGCTTTGATCCCCAGCTCTGCCCGGATTTTCATATGTGACATTTTCCAAAGTTAGCTTATCTCCCTATCAGGTGTAGGTCAAAATTAGGAGGAACAGCATCTTCCAGGAGCTAGCCTAAAAAAGATATACTTTCTTTATTTATGTTCTGAAGGTTAAATGAAAAATTTAGGCCCCGGTTCCAGTTAACTAGCATACATTTTTATAGTGCTTACCCCCTAGCTTTTAAAGAAGGGCAATGTTGTCAGCGACATTTTAAAATATATTTTTCCGTTGCAGTACCGGCGTCGATTACGTTTTTTGGAGGAAAGAGCGAATTTTGTAAGGGAAAACCAGCAGATCTGACATGTAACTCCAATGGTTACCCAGTTCCATTTGTAACACTGAAAAACAAAACAGACGGAAAAGTTTTGTTGAATGCATCAACCAACAGTTTAATTTACAAAATAGATCAATTCGACAGAACGCATTTGGGACAATATATCTGTACGGCCAACAACTCAGTCAGTCCAGTAACACAAAGGAATTTTAGCATTGATCGTGTTTATTGTAAGTTTGTTTAATATTTCAAGTTATAACCTACATAAAGTGCTGCTTTTAGGAAGGGTCCTTTGCCAACGTAAGCTGTTAGACAACTACATAAAAAAGTTGACTTATCTGTTCGTAACATTATTAGTGTATACAATTGTTTTAATCAGTTTCGAAGAATATTTCCATAAATTATCTTGCTTAACAGTCAACAAGTTTCGTCACATTCATATAGGAAGCGTTGCATAATACATACCTCAAGCCAAACTTAAATTAAGTACACGGAGTTTTTTTTAACTTGCTTTTTTCCTTTTGGGCATAAAAATAACTTAATTGGTCGTGATTTCAGTGCAAGTTTACAACTCTGGTGATGAACTAAATAGCTCAAAAACATTTAGTTATCTTGTTAGCAAAACAAGTTTTAACTAATTTTTCAGTAATTGTTAATCTATGACATATAATGTTTCAGATGGTTTTGAGTTAACAGAAATATTAAATAGGATCTCCGTTCTTTTGTAATTGTTTACTGTTTAAGATAATGTAGCTTTTTCCTAAAGTGTATATTTTTGAGGTATAGTTTTGCTATGATAACGGTTTCTTAGTTTGTCAGCTGAAAATAGTTATTGGACAAATTTAGATTATATACAGTATAAACTCTAATAAGTTTCTATTTCGACTAGAATGTAAAATAGTATTTATCAGAGCGACTGAAAGACAAGGTCACACGTATACGCAACGAACAAAATGATTAAAGGAAGAATTTTAGCAATCAAAACATAACGTTGACTGCAAATAAAACAGTCTTATAGATTAAGCACATCTGAAACAACAATATGGTTTCTACCAATATGACATTTCTTGATCAACCCATATATATAATTAATTTCACTTTGATTAAATAACCTTTAATAATCGTATTTTTAAAGATTTTTGCTTGTTTGATATCTTAGCAGTAAACTGTATCAGATATTGAGGTGACGCTGATAGACTGTTTTTGGAGAAGAACGATTGCGAGATAGGAAGGGGCAGAGGGCTTATGGTTAAGAAGTGTTTCTTTGGATGGACGTAATGCTAATGACTTGCTTTATTTGCAGAATAGACGGTCGCGCGCGCGAAATTATTAGATGTCTACGTTTTATTTTGATTGCTATAATTTATATGAAGATCGACTATCTTAAGTCAGTTTTTCCTACATGCATGTGTAACTGCTTTTTGATTGCGTTTATCAACAAATTGTGTAAATCAAATGTTAAACGTTCCGTCTTTCAGTCCTTCTGATAAAGACCATTTAATATGGTTGAAATATAGACATAATAGAGTCAAAGGTTGTCTTAGTTGTGTTTATATAAAATGATACATTGCCAGATCGCACTTATAATCAATGCTCTTTTCACAGCCCTCTTTTATGATATGAGTTAAATTCTCTAATGAATTATACTTGACATTTTTTTTTCAGTTTCATCTAGAATTGAATCAGTTACACCGAATGCTACTTACGTAAGTGGTTCTCGTGTTGTACTTAATTGTTCAGTATTGGGTGATCCTCAACCTTACGTAACGTGGATCAACGTCACTGATGGATCAGTTCTCCAGAACAACACTCTTAATACCAGTTACGTCATATCCAGTGTATCCTCTTACCACAAGGGAACTTACAGATGCGTTACACAGAACAGATGTGGCAATGACAGTAGAGAGACAACTATTGCTGATATCTTATGTAAGCTTCTCAATATCTGCATGTGGTTGGCAGGAAAAGTTAACTTAACGTACCTTTTGTTATTGAATTCTTACTTAATATCTTTCACTCTAACTCAATTTTCAAAAGATAATTTTGCCAAAAAGTTAAATAGGCAAAAATTTATGTATAATGTTTGTGTTGCACGTCAGATAAGCCAACGATAGACAATATTACAGGAGTTCCCTACGCTACTTGTGATGGAGGCTTAGTATCACTCTATTGTTCTGCAAGTGGTAAACCAACTCCGTACGTGACATGGCTTAATGAAAACGGAACGGTTCTTCAGAACTCTACGGCTTCAAGTTATTGGGAATCCAATGTAACGAGAAAAGACAAAGGAAACTACATTTGTGAAGCGACCAGCATAGCTGGGAAAGATATTAAATCAAGGGTTCTTCAAGTACACTGTAAGTTTCTCGAATCTGAGTTACAAGAAGTTCTCAAAATAATGATTTATATGTACCAAACAATAAGTTAAATTTGTATAGGTAATCATACAGTTTCGAGTTCAATTTAAAATTAATTTGCAATTTGCAATTTCGAAAAACTCACAAGTGCAAATTTGTTACAAATTGAAGGATTAAAACCGTATGATCCCTTTTAATAATATACATTCAAAAATTTCGAGATACCTTGTCATGAAAACCATCCACTCGATCGTGTATGTTTTGCAAAGTTTTTGGCTCTCCTGAATCGTAATTTTCTATTTTAATGGCATTTTCATTCTCAAATCACCCTGTTTTTAAAACGGGCAACCAAAAAGTAGTGTTTCTCACAGAGGTTTTCCTTTTAGAGCAGGTTTGGAGCTCAGAAAATCTACTCAAGGCACACTCCATTGCCCGCCACTATAAATTTGAAATTATTTTTTCTAGAAACTGGTTTGTGTACTCGCCATCAACGCGAACATGTTGCTACGGTTTGATTGGTTTACTCAAATTTCTATTGTTTCTTAACCAATCGAAAAACATTAGTAATCTGCTCTCTTGTTACACATTTTGTACACGTATTACAGAAGAGCTGCACTCCTTTCTCAGCTAATCAGAATCGAGTAGTTTTTTCGTGTATAATATTAAACTAGAAATGGTCTTGCTTATAGCGGAGCAACTTTATATAACATTTTACCATCAAACATTCCTTTAAAGATGAACTTTATAAGTATTTTTTAAAGATGTACATTATTGCTACTTAGTTTTTATTTCTGTATATTTGTTTTTTATCCTTTCTGTTTACTAATATTTAATATTATTTAGTGTTATTATTATAATTATTATTATTATTATTGTGTTATCATTATTATTATTATGGTCTTCAAAAATTCTTTCTTTGAAATCTACAGATTCTTCAACAATTACTTCTCTTTCTGGACAGCCGTTTTTAATTTATGGAGAACGTGCCGAGTTAAATTGTTCAGTTAAAGGTGACCCTGCACCTTACGTGACGTGGATCAATGTCACTGATGGGTCTGTCCTCCAGAGTAGCGATATAAATACCAGTTACGTCATACCGAGTGTATCGTCCATTCACAAGGGAACTTACAGATGTGTTACACAAAATAGATGTGGCAATGACAGTAGAAATATGACTATAGATGATATATATTGTAAGTATAACACCTAACTAGTTTTCAAACAAAAATCAAAATTTTAGGTCTGGAGATTTCAGAAATTTGGGGAAACCAGTTTTTGGTTCCATGAATCTTATCAATGGGAAACTGTTGGAAACCGCTCTTTGATTCTTTAAATTTTAATCATGAGCGCCTTTTTTTTGATAAATGAAACTAATAAAAAGTACAATTTAATAAGCAAACATTGTGGATTCTAGATATTGACGTCTTCAATTAGTTGTTCTGTAATTTAATTAATTAATTTTGTTGTTTATTCAGTTTTATTGGGTTTCACGAGTACGAAAGACAACATGAACAGCTACTATCAAAAAAGAAAAAATATTCCAAAATGCTTGATGCGAAAGGGACTCGGGGTCCCATGCGTGGCACTAGCCTGTGAACTCCATGTACTCTTCTTTTGATTAAACTTAATGTCTTCACTTATATCTCCATCGGAAACCATTTTTAGCTTCTGCCAGAACCGACACGTAACCGGAAACGATCTTTTCCGTGAACGAGTTAGGTTGGCATACGGAGGTCATCGGTCATGCCTCCCACCTCTATGATCCCGGTTTTTGGTCCTCGGGTTTTGAAGGGCCGTTGAGGGTGCACGGGACACCACAAGATCGATTCCTGTGCTCTGCATATGGGCTGAGGTATTTCGATCTTAATCTATTCCGAGGGGTTTTTTCCCGGTACTCCGAGCGATTAAACATTAGCCTATGGCTAGGAAGAATGAGCAATCACTTCCTTTCCAATTGACGTTAAATAAAGTATTAAGTAAAGGGATTTTGCAAATTATTTCGGTTTAAAACATTGCGATTAAATGTTAAACATAATAAAATGAATAATTAAAAAGTTTTAAAAAAATTAAATTTGCGACGTTTGGACTTAACTTATACCATTATCAAACCTTGAACCTTGAACCTTGATGAGGTCTTCAATCGTCTGATGACGAGTCTGCCTGCTCACGACTACTTAAGGATGAT
>JAOTRI020116125.1:0-12546 GCA_028564885.2 Zoanthus sanctaehelenae | reverse complement strand
CAGTTGTAAACAATATTTTTACAATTTATAATAATTTTTTTACTGTACAATGTGTTAGATTTCAAAATGGATATAATGAAGTGGTAATTGAACTTCGTGTTGTGCAATTTTAGTTCAAAATCAAACTTGCAATTACACATCGCACTCCCGCTACGCGGTTGGGCTATTTATAATCGCAAGTTTGAATTTGAACCAAATTGCACTCCACTCAGTTCAATTACCATTATTAAATATCTATGTTTCATTGCTTTTCATCATTGATATGAAATTAACTGAGTGTTGTAAATTGTAATTATTAGGGAGGAACCTTCTGAGGTAGGAGCGCCATCAATGGGTGCCAAGTCGCTTTGTATTCCCCTCAGACAACCTGCAGAGTTAACCGCTGAGCAGAAATGCATTCATCCGGACTGTAGACTCCCTGCAAAGTGCTACACCATGTTTGGAAGGAGTTACTAAGGCAATAACCAGCTTCTCAAACATTGGACTTAATTATTATTTAAGTCAATTAGAAACAATTTACTGTAGTTCTGTGCTTCTTATTTGATGATGATATTTTCCTAACGAAAGTGACTTGGTGTTAGCATTCTCGACATTTTTCTACTATTTTTATTTCGAACTTCATTTATCTGTCACATTTAGATTTTGTACTTTCGTTTCATTTGGTTTATAAAAGATTTTGACTTATCGCAGCTTAGGCAATAATGAATCTAAGATTTTTAGTATTCTTACAAACTCAAGTCTCAAGTGCAAACACCTTTCTTAGGTATGACTTTGTTGTGAAAGGTTAGTTCTTCAAGCGAGATGGGTGAAGACAAAAATGGCCTTCGTTTTCAACTCGGAGCTTATTCGATTTTTCTTAGAACAAAAACTTACAAATTCTGAAAAAATAGTCAAACAAGTATTTAATTTTTAACACTTGACCTTTAGTGTTGTGTACGTTATTCTCAAATTGCTTTTAAGTTAGAGTTAAAGGAGTTAAGTAGTTTCTTTTTTTTAATGAACCTAATCTAAATAAATAGCACAACAAGTGTTGATGTCGTGTCTGAGTGACTTAAGTGATTAGAAAGGCTATTATATGTACATCCGGGCTATTATATGTACATCCGGGCGGACGTGGTTGGTGCAGTTGGTAAGATCTCTGTTTTCCAACCACAGGGTCCCCAGTTCGATTCCGGCACTTTGCCAAGGTTCGAATACTTGTGTGACCTTCTTTTCCGCCTAAGCCAACTCAGCTTTCCATCCTTCCGGGGTAGGTAAATGAATACGAGCGTCTCTTTGGATCTAACCTGCGATCGATTTGTGTCACATCCAGGGGGAGTCAAAGCGTCTCATCCACTCAGCACTACGGAATCCGAAAAGAAGCGCCGGCCCCATTAGCCACTCGGCTCGTAAAAGGATTCAGCTCTATATGTACCTCTAAAAACAAATTTTTGCTGCCTTTGTGATTCTGTATCATACTATTACTCGACACACTCCCAACTTGAATATTTATTGTGTTTCGTTAACAACGAAACCCAGATTTTTGTACTCTAGATTTTGCTAATGACAAAGAGTTTTTGAATTTTCATAGATTAAAGGCAAAAATTGTCTTAGTGAAAGCGCAATGCTCGTGGTATGTAACTATAGTGATAATATACAATCCGTTTGGTTGCCGTTGCAGGCTTCCATAGTGCTAGATTTACGGAAGTACAGAGCAGTATATTGTAATTGTAAAAGTTTGAAATACGGTGGAGAAATTAAGTCAAAACTATAACATTAACTGCAGTTTTAGTGTGAAGATCTTCAAACGGAATAATTAAAACAAATAATTTGTAGGGCATTCGAAGTTACAGGCGTAAAATCACTCTCATGCATGCCGGAATTTAGTGAACAGTTCTAGGGCTACATAAAAAAAAAATTGGTTAGCGTCCTTAGCTTTTGCCAGATAGTAAGCGGGCGGGTGTTTTTTTTCCCAGTTGATTTACGCTATTTTTAAGGCCTTGGTTTTAGGTCCAAAACAGGATTTATTTGCGGAGTATAGATTTTTCTCGAAACTCTTTTATCTAATTCAAAATATGATTCATAATTCAATTTTCGCACGCTTTATATACGAATGTCTTGAAAGTTCATGATTTTCTGCTGTTTTTATGGTCAATAAAAGCAAATAAAAATAAAAATTCCTGAGTGGGCCATTTTTTTGTGGGCAGGAGCGGACGCTAACTAATATTTTTTTTATGCGGCCTAATCGTGGAGTTATTGATGACGTTCAGAATTTCCATTTTCTCTGCTAGGCATAGAACTTTCATCCGCTTTGCGTTTGTATTCTTAATCACGCACCTTAGAATTGAATATTGATAGTTTTCATTTTTGAGGTCCAACATGTGCTTGGAGAGTGCCTTTTTCTTGAGTAACTGTTGTTTAGCGATAGCTTGTGATTGCCAAAAATTGTTTTGAACGAGAAGCCAGTCATTCCGATGTAAATTTTAGGTTAATCAGTTTGGTTTGTAGAAATCGTTGCCGTGTTGACGATACTTGATGTTAGACTTTGCCATGCTAGCTGTCAGGTTTCCCTTTTGCGACAGTTGCAGCCAGGGTCAGAGTTTGACTTTCTAAGGTTTTGGGTTTTCGCGTTGTGTCTTTTTATGATTTTGGACATTGTGACCATGCAATTGTTGCTCACTTTGTCCAGTTTTCTGTTGAGGATTTTACGCTGTGGGTGGTTTTTGTAGAAGTGTTTTTTGATGAGCCGTAGAAAATGCTTACTGATGTTGGACTGTACATTGCCGCTGTACGGGAGGTAAACCACACGATGTTTCTGAGATTGTTTCTTTTCTGGTTTGTTTAAGATGTTGTTTTTTTCGGAGAACCCATTTGATTGCTAATTACGGTCTAGTCGCACGACTGAGAAGATTCTGGAACTAATTATTTCTGGAATTTGCTTCATTGTGGACGGTAGGTGGTTTGAGAGAGCGTTTGTGATTTGTAATAACGGTAATATATATAAGTATAGATTGCATCAGGTTTACGTGCCAATACATAACTCGAAGCTACCAAAACCTTGCTATAGCTCTCAATTATTCTCTTCTCGCCCATCGCATGAAACAGTGCACATGACATAGATGGGGTTCACGCAATGCACACAATAGCATCGATCTCCTGGATAGAACTGTGTTTTTTATCTGCGCGATCTCGATTAACCCGATAGTTTCAGTCTTTTCCGATCGCAAAACAAGTGTCTCCGTGTAATCTCTTGAATCGCGATCGCACTTTCATACGACCGGCGTAACGGATGAAATCGCAGAGATTATATAGAAACCAGGCCTATGATGTGCATTAGGACCATACTTGTAGCAGGCCTTATTCCTTAACTACATTACAAAAGTAGTTAACCTGATTGTAAGCAGACATGGACAGCTAATTTGGCCTTTGTTGGCCTCATGGACGTGGTGTTGTGTATAAAATTGCGCCCTTTTCCAAGGAGCACATGTAAAAGCGTAATGTTGTAAGGTGTTTCAATGTTTGAAGTCAAGTACAGGGAGCACAAATTTAATGTACTATAAACATGAAGCCACTAAAATGGGGACTAGGGCTGCCAGCAGCTCCAAGTGTACTTTACGTTGTATTGTTAACGATGTACCCTGGTATGCGAATTTCTTAACTTTTCTCCATCTGAGTTAATTTATTGAGATATTTTTGAGATATTTGATTTCTAACGTAACCTGTTACATTAACCCAACGAGTCCCAATCAATAGAGGCAAAAGCTAAGGCACCGTAGTAAGCCAACTTATCGTACTACTCATAAATAGCATACACAGACCAGTATAATTCTGGAAAATAATTTGTCATCGTGATACATGAATTTAGGTTGACAGCCCCTTGTCTCTCTCCATGCACTAACAAAATATGTAAAGATCCGAGTTCAAAACTTTTCTCTTTGATGGAGAAAGTCAACCGTATTTTTGTGCTTCATAGCTCCATGAAAACATATTTGTTGACCGATGAAAACGCGCCAACTATTCATATTATCTTATGTACTCGATGGTACAATCCCTGGTAACTCCCTTCTTGTGCGACAGTTAAAACTTGCCAAATAACAAACTTTTTCTTAGCTAACAGGTTAGTTCTTCTCCCAATTGAGCTGGGTAGGTAAAGAAGTCTGTAAGCACCTGGACAAAAATTAAGAAAACATGTTCTAATTATTAAAAAAAATTTAATAATTAGAACCTGAAACTAAAACTGCTCAAAACTTAAGAAAATGCTTTTTTTTTGTAATATGTTGTAAAGCCATTGATTTTCTTAAGAAACGCACCTCAGAAAAACAACAGCATGCACCGATGATAATGTCGGTGTGAAAACTAAAATGTACCAGAAAGGAAGTGAATTGTATAGGAAAGTATTTCCCACCTCTCTACTTATTATTTGAGGGGCCGTTAATTGCATGGAGATTGTAAGCTTGCCTAGAAACTAAGAATTTCTAAGAAGGAACGATCAAAAGAAAATATTTTCTTGAGCTCGAAGGCTTGAAACAGTTATGGGAAAAAGAGCTCAAGAATTCGCTTTATCTCATATATGGACATTTCGTTATTCAATTTTATTTGTTTTGACCTACATATGTAACTAATACTTTAGTCCTTGTTGTTGGACTGTAAACTGTGTTCTTTTTCTTCATAATCTTGTAAAATGAGTCTCCTGATATTTTTGCTGTTGATAAGTACTGCATGTGATGTGTGGTCAGTCATGAAATTTTGATAATAATCAAACATTTGAGTTCAATCCTTTTATGAGGTCCATTATCTCGTGATCTGTTGAAAGTGCGCGAACAGAAAAATGTTCATTTGAAGAAAAGATTGCCATTGGAAACGCTGCACAAAATTGTTTCAAAAAGGGGGGGTGGAGTGGGGGGTGGGAGCGACACACCTTTGTTTCAGACATGACAAAGCACTTTAGCTTCCTTTCAAGTTTTATACACACGGAAAATATTTAAACTTTCATGGTGGCTGCAAATCTGATAATCAGCCTTCGCTATCACTTCTATGTTTTGAAGCAGATAAAAACATACCAAACGATATAAAGGCTAATTATCAAGTTAAGTAGCCACCAGTTTTCCGTGTGTATAGAATTAGAAAGAAAGTGAAAGCGCTGATGTTTTGTGTTGAACTCACAAACTGCACGTGAGTTCTTAGCAAATAAATGTTTTGCTAAAACTATATAAACAGTTTTTAAATTGGTAAAATCTACTAACCAATGTAAACTGTCAGTAACGTTGTAATTAAAATTCTGCTTGACAAGTAAAAAATCAACAAAACTTTTAAAAATATTAGAAGAAGGTTGTTTTAAAATAGGATAAATTCATGCCGTAGAATGTTTCCAGTCCGAAGCGTTAGTTGACAAAACTTTTCACTCAAGTGTAAAATGTATCCTATTTTTAAAAAACTGTCTCTAAAGACTAAATACCGACGCAGCATTCTAATAACCACGGCGCCTCGAAAAGGTTTGGCTGGCCGATGTATATTGTCTTTTCTTATAATTTATATATACTGTACGTCGTGCTGACTATATATACTTATAACAGCAAGCACTCGATCTGACTTTGCTTGTAATATCGAAAACACCTGTAACACTTATCTATATTGGACCTTGCCTTGTAACAAATATTACACACAAAGTTGAAACATTCTTAGAGCCACTTAGCTTCATTTTCTTCAACTAATATTCCGCATTATTTCCTCAGCCAATAAAATATATTTATAAAAATGGGACATTTTAGTTAACTTTATGAAGAATAAAGCTTGATGGGTTAAGTATGATATATATTAAATATTTCATAGCTGATGTAATTTATTCAAGGAGGTATAGTACCGCTAATTATTTAACAAATATTCACGTTATTTTTTGAAAATAAAAAATATATATATTTAATTAAGATGATAATATTTAATTTCGAGTATATATATGAGTGAACGCAAAACTAGCGAGGTGAAAGTAATGACAATATTGTTTGTATAAAAGGAGAAAAACAGCAAAACGGCAACCAAATGGATTACTTGCATGCCAATTCTCACGAACTTGCAATAGTTTGGGCCTAATAACGTTGCTTTTTAATACAGTTAACGTAGAAGTGCATAAACAATATTTCGAGGCCTTGAAATTACTTTTGATACCACTTAGTGTATTATTTTTTTTCCGCACAAAAAAAACGTAGTTTTCACAGATGACTTCTTCTTTTAGAGGGAATATATTCAACCCGACTTAACCTTGAACCTTGCTGCTATGCAACTAAATTGTCTTCTGTTTATTTATCTATTATTATTGAAATGTGGAGTAAACCAAACATAAAGCATATTTTTATAATGAGTTTAGTTTTTTTTAACATTATGCTAGTATCAAATAGACATTGAATTACTTAAAACTTTATCCAAAGAAAGTTTTTAATAACCAAAAGTTATTGTTAGGTTTTTTAAACAATACATTGTTACGTTTCAAAAGAGGATTCTATGACTATGGTAACGGAATATTTTCAGTTCTTATGCAAGAGCCAAGATGCACAATGTTTTAACTGGTATCCGTCTTAACACAACGAA
This sequence comes from Zoanthus sanctaehelenae, assembly GCA_028564885.2. Lineage (NCBI taxonomy): Eukaryota > Metazoa > Cnidaria > Anthozoa > Zoantharia > Zoanthidae > Zoanthus > Zoanthus sanctaehelenae. The sequence goes on along the minus strand of JAOTRI020116125.1, from coordinate 5,985 downwards.
ATGCTTTGTTTAATTTAACTCTATATATGTTTCTAAGAAACCTCACTCAACAAAGAGCAGATCGTATTCTTCAAAGAGACGTATCTATGGTCAATAGTTTTATCAGAATTTTATTAAATTACATTTGTAATTTTTTTTTATATAGAAAGGATTTTAAGCTTTTACTTTACTCTCATCAGATAAAACTTTTCATATCCGTCGGGTATTCATGTTTGTAAGAATGTTAATTGATTTTAGCAATTTTTCTTGCAATTTGATCAGTTTAATAATTTTGCATTAAAACTGTGAGTTCGACCACAGAAAATCGAATTCATCGAGACCCTTAGACCCAGGAAGAGGGTAAAGAGGAGAGGGGGGGGGGGAGTCACTCTCTAGAAGTTTGAGTAGAGGTATGCCACTAGACATGGAAATGGAGGGGAGGGGGGGTCACTCTCTAGAAGTTTGAGTGGGGATGTGCCGCTAGACATGGAAATGGCTTGATTTTGATACCGTAGCTGCTGAGTCACACGTACCGGCATCAAAGCCCAGTCAAAGCAATTCCAATCCGGGAAGAATTGTACTAAACAGTTTGTAAATATTGCAAAAAATACTTAACCCTGTCGTCCTAGGCAATTATTTTTCCGGGGTCAGTTTAACATCTTGTTCCCTATACTGGAAAACAGCATACCCTGAATAGCAGCATATATACCCCTATAACCAATTTATAAGAGCAAACTTCCCCGGAGCTTATGGAAAACTTAAGTTTCTTCAATTTTATGAAAATGAAACAAAACCTGTCATTTCAGAAAACAATGAAAAATATTCGTCCTTGTTTTGTGTCCGCGCTCAAGATTGTATCATTATGATCAGATTTTCATGCACACTTCTGTGCGCTAGCTCGCAAACTGTGAGAATCAGTTTTCATGTTTGTCATTATATATAATTAACAAATAACGAGCTTGCTAGAAGTCGAATGATATTTGAAAAGATGTATTTGCCATTTCGGACATTTGTTGTGGTTGAACAGTTGTTCATCAAAGAACCAATCACATGTTCTCCGCAGCTGGCTCATATTTGCATAAAGATTTGTTGGCGGCTCACTCGCACCATTGGCTCGTGCATCGATCGTGAGTGCTTGTGAATTACACATGCTGTGATTTTATTGTTAGTTGCTAACAAAATGTGACTTGAAGATAAGGATTGAACTATAATACACATCATAAACAATTCCGAGTAAAATGTTGTACACGTATCGTATTCACATGTAGGGTTTTAACTCGAAAGCATGTTACTCTGGCCAAATTCATGGCATCTGCTGAAGTTGAGCGATCGATCTTCGCCTGCAGTTGTTTTAAAAGTTGCGTTGTTGTTTGCATGTTTCTCGACCTGGTGCGTCCAAGCGAGAAAAAGCACATCAGCATTAGGTAAGTATTGTCATTTCATTTATTACAGCTTGTAAGGGGATTTGATGTTTGTTTTAAAATATTATATAATATGCGTTCTTTTGAAGTTTGGTTTCTTTCCACCAAATCCATATTCCTTCAGTTCACGTTTAAGTTAGAGATTTGTTAAACGTATTTTACTCTACATTATTATTCTATCAGTACACTTTTGGGACAAAGGACTGGAGAACGATTAAAGGTTGAAGTGTATTTCAAATAATTGTCATCTTTCGGCAATTTCATATCGATTGAAGAAGTTTTGCACGTGCCCTGCTGTCGATAACCGTATATCTACCTTGTGTCACCACATGCTGTGAACTTGTCAAGTGACTAGGCACGAATAACGTGTACCCTTTGTAGTTTTACAAATTCCAATATTTATACATTTAATATAACTTTTAATTTTTGTACATTTTTTCTTAGAGTTGTTTTAGATGAACTTTTTTGTTTTGTTTTATTCCTTCAAAACTGATAAACTTCCGCGCGCGTAAATTCAAAGCAAACTGAAGAATTCCGATCGATTATATTATGGATAAAGATAACTTTTTAAAATCTATTTCCAGTTCTAATTTTTCTTTAAGATTTTTTCTTATGTTCAATTAAGTTGAGAACAAGTGAAATTGCTAAATCTTTAGCATATAGCTAGTGCAGATGGACATGCATTCGTCAATTAAAATGTGCGAAAAGATTAGGTTCCCTGACAATGGTAATAATAAGTTTACGCTTTGTTGATTATTGATTGAATCAGTATCTTCAAATTATCTTTTAACAATTTCCGCACTGAGGCGACTTTGTATTTTAAATTTTAAAATGATTATTTAATATATGAATTGTACATGAAAGTTTGTTTATAACTGCATACATGAAGAAAGATAATCCCTGCTCCATAAACCCTAGATTTTGCTGCTTATTTCTTAAATCTCCGGATAAAACTGCTTAACTAAGAGATGTGATATGTTTTATCTATTACAAAGTTGCTAAATATTACGTTGAATTGTTAAAATGTATTGATACTGTAACTTAAGACTGTTTGTGAAATGGTTAATGTAACACATGGTGTTTTGTTTTCAGAACCTGCTAGAGATTAGCAGGTTCTATTTATTGTTCTATTAATAAATAACATGGGATTATGGTAGTGCAATGTAACAGTTAGATTCATTGTGGTCAAGAAATGAAAATGGAGCAACTTTAGAATACCCCGACACTGTCCTTAATATAATTCTGCGCATTTGTTTCTATAGAACGACGAATGTGCAGAATAAATCACCATGTCATTAAAGACAGTGTCGGGGTATTTTAAAGTTTAGCTATGAAAATAACATGTTTTGAAGGTGTAACAGAAGTTTATAGTTCATGAAATTAAATAATAGATTGAGCAAAAAAAATACCGGTGGCAACGACTGAAAGTCAAGCATGTTTTGTTACCAAACCTGAAAAATGTGTATCATGCCAAATAATAATAAGATCATTTCTATAAAATCATATATATTTAGTCCTCCAGTAGATGATATTGAGACATGATTGCAATAGTTAATGTACGTATTGGGCTTATTCTACTGGGAATACATATAGAGTGGTAAAGTGTGACGTCACAAAAATAGAAATTTGTGAACTTATGGAATTTTTTATCATCATCCAAGAAATGAAGATTAAGAATATATCCTTGCTAAAAATAAGCATCTTGGTGTAAATTGCCGGTGAGATATTATCACAGTTATGCACTAATGACTCCATACATATCCTTCTAAAAATGGCTTGGTTCCTTACATTAGGAACCAAGCCAATTTAACAAGGATTTGTATGGGGTCATTAGAGCATAACCTTGGCAATATCTCATCACTAATTGGTGTTGAAAAGCTAAATTTCGGCATGGAGGCATTTTTCATCTTGTTCTTTCTAAATATAACTACATAATTAGTAATTTAACAAATTAACATTTTGTGATGTCACCACTTTAGTACTCTATTGGGACTCATACAATTGTTATAGATTGGATTCGAACCCAGCTCACCTGGCTTACTAGTTGGGTGTAACAACAACTATATGACCATAGCAACCATTGTGGCTAGAATGATCTTAAGCTATTTTGTGGCGTATTGATCTTAGCATGCGTTTTCCCCAGTAGGTTTTATATTTTCAAGGGTCAAATAGTACATTGTTGCAGAAGTGTACTGGTCATCCCACCCAATTAGTAATCTTGGTGGCCTGGGTTCAAATCCTATCTATGGTAAATAGTGAGTCCACTTATTCACTGAACATAGAATAAGTTGCAATCAACCATATAGAAATGCCTAATACTTCACTGCAACATATTCAACGTAAAAGCAACCATCTGTCAGTTATAGCAGAGAACATTTCCAATAGTATCAGCAAATGATTATCATCCCCAATCATCTGATAAAATATCCCTCGATTAAGCCACCCCTCCATGCCAAAAATCACTGAAACAAATATGACAGTTCATTTCTTTTGTTGAGTGAGCACAAATGAGATTTACATATGATAAAAAACGTTTTTGTAATACCACTAAGTGATGTAATCTATGCCTCACAGAAAAGTTTATATTATATGTAAACCTCATTTGTGCTCACTCAACAAAAGAAACGAACTGTCAAGCAATGTCGCCATGCAAAAAAATTTTCCTTAGAAGCAACTGATACCTATTAAGCACTTAAGTATTTAAGATCTATGAACATGCAAAGAATTTTTCCTTCAGAGCAACTAACACCTTTCATGAATTTTAATCAGCATATATTATTTAAGATATATTATATATATATATATTATATTATTATTTCATAATCTTCTTTCGAATGGGAATAAAGTGACAATCAATTGAGTATCAATTGAGGCTTTCAGTTGCGTTATCGACGATCCCACGTTTATTCCATTTTTTTTTATATGAATAATTTCTCAGAGAGCTTGATGACTAAAAGGAGCAAAATCTATAAATCTATAAATGTTTAGGACAAAAAACTTTGAATTTGATTCATTGTTTATTATTCTCACCTGAAGTAATATTAAGCAAATCTCAATTTCTGCTCCATAAATTATTAACACAAATTTTCTTGTTGTACCGTCATCAAGTGTTCTTAATAGTATGGTTATAGATTCATAAAGAATCAGTTGGGGAAAGTGTTTATGTAGTGTATGTGTGGGGTTTGTGAGAGGTGATGGAGTAGTTTGTGGTTATTGCAAGTGCATGCCATCACAATAAATTGTATGCAATAGAATTGAAAATTTTTATTTCTTTTGTAGCAAATGTGACATGCTCTGATTCACAGTTTGTTTGTAATGGGATATGTGTATCCACATCATGGAAGTGTGATGGGGAAAAAGACTGTGCTCCCGATGGTATTGACGAAAGAAATTGCTCAAAACGTAAGTCTTAAAAAATCTTCTTTTTCACAAAAAGACCAGCTTTGATAATTGTTTTATGCTAGTAATTAACATGATTAATTTCAGGATTTGGGAGTTGGTCACATGGAGAATCAAAGTAGCTAATATATTTCAGATCCTATAGGTGGATTTTAAATATAACATAATTGTTTGCTTTTGTACCTCAGTGTTTAAAGCATTAGATATTAATTAATTTTCTAGATTCATGAAAATAAGCCAATATTCAATAGTTTTTTGCTATCCATGTTGGTTCATGCTGTATAAATATCTTAATAACTGTTTGCAAGGTCTGTTCTGGAAAATATTTGCCCAAGGTCTTTCACAGTACCTAGGGCAAATAAACATAAAAAAAAGGTTTAAATCAGTTACAGGATTTTAAGATCAAACTACAACTTGATGTTTTGACCGTATCTTCTGGCCTTCATCAGGAAATTAACAACCTGTCATTTGACGGGGTATGTCACGTGACAGGTGGCTGTCAATCATATTCCACATGTGCAACAATGCGTGTCTGAGCCCCCCTTCTTATTGAGAGGGGGATTTTTAACCCTCTTCCAAATGGCCTCTTTTACTCCCCTTCTGTGCCACTGCTCCTCCCTGTCAAGAACCACCACATTTTTCAAGCTGAATGCATGACCAGCGGATTTCAGATGGGTATACACTGCTTAGGTTTGGGCTGGATTAGAGCTTGTTCTTTGATGCTGGTTCATCTTAGTACCCAGGGCCTGCTTGGTCTCTCCAACATACAGTAGCACTCCTGGCAGTCCTTGTCCCCACACCTGACACCATATACAACATTAGCTTGTTTCTCCTTGGGTATCCTATCCTTAACCTTTACAAGTTTTTGTCTTTGGCTGTTCCCTGGCTTGTAGCAGGTAGAGATGCCATGGGTCTAAATGCATTTTTGATCTTTTCCGAAATTCCTGCAATGTATGGGATAGTAATGTTTGCTCTTACCATCCACTCGTCCCCCCCTTTTGACCCTCTCCGTGCTATTAGCACCCTGGCTGTTCCCAATTTCTGCCTTTTGGAAATCCCATTCTGGATAGCCACAATTGCACAAAGATCTTTTAATGTGTGCCTTTTCCTTTTTTTGCTCATTTATTTCACTGATGACTGTGTTGGCTCTGTGCTCCAGGGTCCTGATGACCCCGAGTTTGTGAAT
>JAOTRI020116114.1:0-12546 GCA_028564885.2 Zoanthus sanctaehelenae | reverse complement strand
CCTGTTGGGTTTTGGGGGGTGGGGGGTAGGGATAGGTTATCGTTTTAAAAGTTGGTAAGAAAGTACAACAGACAGTTTTGAGAATGACCCATTACTAATAACTGAGATTTCTTTTTCTTACCCTAAAAGGTATTAAATCTGTTTGTTATTTAAAACTGGTAAATGTCCACCAAACTAATTAAGCTGCATCTAATAATTTAAGTTTTGAACATTTGTCAAATTATTTTTTACAGAGTATATTCATATTCTCAGACATTCAAACACATGGGAACCCAAACAGTGTAATAGCTATGATATAAACAGTTTGTACTAAAGTGTATTCATCATTCAAAAGGTTTATAGGGTTAGTGAATATTTGTTATTGATTAATTAATGAGATTAGTTTTATATTGTTTATCAAAACATTGTTTCCCTGAATTTAGCAAGAGTTTAATTTGTTTGCCAACAGGTTTATGTGTACGGACATGGTACAGTTGAAGAAACTGTGGATGTATTGGATTTCCGAGAAATTTATTCTGAGTTTCTTAGTGTTATTAGTTACAATATTGCTTCTGGAAACTTTGTCAGTTTTGCGACCCATGTCTCTACCCAAGAACTTGTCACTGTTGATAACCATGGTAATGTCTCACTTGTCAATTCTCCAGAAAAGCAAAATGTTTTAACACCACTGTGCTGTTTAAAAGAGCATTTAATTGAAGATCAGGTAGATAGAATATTTTTATATGGTTTATTTCTGGTTTGCATTGGACGTTGTGGCAAAATATATTTTTTCCATACAGGAAGTGGAATTTTGCTTGAAACTTTGGATATCTTGAAAGACAAAAATCCTTGTTTTTGGTTTGGTGTTGATGAGAAACCAAAGGTTGGACTTTTTACTTCAGATGGAATATGGCAATTGTTGTCGTCAGCCATCATAGATATAGCAGCATTTATAGAAACTTCAGCAAAATATCAAAAAATTCCCAGTGCTGGGTGTGTTTCAAAAAATTATAATCATGGAAATAATGAAGCAGACATAACACAATTGGACCAAACTAGTATTTGTGAAAACTCAAAGCTAGATACAACTCAAAGAGCTGGTTGTATATGTGAGGCGTATGAAGTATGCAAGAAGGTGATACACGAGAAAAACTCCTTCACAGGTACTAAACATGCTATCAATTTTTTATCATTTTGGAACAAGAAACCCTGGAGTACTAAGATGGCATTGGACGCAGTTATTTCAACACAGGTGTTCAGTAAATCGTCTAGGATAGATTGTGAAGTTCCATATGTAATCCTTGACTTACTTGCTGGAAAACATTTTCAAAATCCATCTTTGCTTCTTGCACTTCTTTGGGATCATCCAATTCACAGAGTCTTTGTAAGAAGAACTGTACATGAATTTATCAACCAATACAATAAGTCAACAGCCAATAAGACCTCACTTAACAAGATGTTACATCCATATCTTGAGGAATTCGTTTCCTTAAGTAAGAAATATGATGCTACTTTGAGAGGAGATTTTGGTAGTGCTAAAGAAGATTGTGTTGAGTCCATTTTTCCAGCCAACATAGAAGGAAAATTAATTTTGTCAAATTTGAATGATCAGTTTGACAGTGTTATGCTTAGAAGGCTAAGCATACTCACTGACCAATCACCAGAGCAGCTGCTCAGTAGTGTCTCAGACTTTCTCAACTTTGAATCCTCAGAGTTTAACATGGAAGGAGAAAATATGATTGAGTGGTGGAGAAAATTGTTTAGGTAAGTTGTGTTTGGAAACATTAGTAGCACAGTTTTGTGAGCACCCTTCTGATTACTAGGTATTTTATTAACTTACCTGAAAACCATATTTCCTAAACAGTTGCACACACCTCTGTAGTCAATATATGGGAGTTCTCCTCCATGGTATTAGGGTATATTAATTAGAAGTATTTACAGCCATATTAAAATTTTAAAATATTGAATGTACATTTATTTAATGAAAAAGTTACACTGAATGCTCTCATAGCTAATGCATTTTCAGCTGTTGTTACTGAATTGTGGACACTGGCATTTAGGCTGGTTTTGGAATGCGGTTGCATTTTAGAAAAAAATCTAATTTTGACTCATAAGATGAACTAATATAGCAGAGCAAGAAGCAAAGTCATGATGCAGAAGTGAGTCTTGTACAGTAGTAAAAGAAAAGCAACTAACTGGTCTTGTGTGTAACACATGAACACAGTAGCCTTGCTTGAGAATTACAGTTGGTTAACTAAGATTTATTTATCGAAACATATATTTTTATTTACAACCATTTCTTTTCTGGTCCCACTCAAAGTGTATAAAATATTCAATCAATCAGGTTTTTTCCCTAACATCTGGAAAAGAAGATTGTCTTGCTAACTTTACTGAAATTGCACATGGAAAATTCCTTGAGGTCATGAGGAGGGGGGAGGGGGGGCCCAGCCTACAAGCCTGGGGCAATCATGAAAAAATCAGTTTTATGATACATTTTTATTTCTTTTGTGTCAGGCTGGAGTGGAAAGGAGGGCAGTGGAGGAAACAGAAATTGAATTTAAACAACTATCAGAATTCTTTGTTGAGAATCTTATGCCAGCTTTTTTATCACTTTCAACCTGAAAGACTTCTTCGAGTAGTTGACAAGGGCCTGGAGACATTAAATTCAGATGATAGTCTTGTTGACCTTTCAACCATTGAAAAATCTTACAAGGTTTGTGTTCTGAATTTCATTTCTTTTCATATGGCTTTCAGTGATCAGCACTAGTTTGTCTCATTTAGGGTACTGTAGTTTAGTGTTTCTTCTGATACGTAGTCTATGGTTACATAGATTATGTAACCTCAGACCAATCAGTAATTTGGCTTTCATTTCCAAGTTAACTGAAAGCATTGTTGCGAATCAGACTCAGTGGCTTGTGACTGAGAACAAGCTATATCCTCTTAAGTACTGCAGTCGGCATATCGCAAGAACCACAGCACTGAGACGGCTCTGCTAAAAGTAAGAAATGATTTGCTACTCAATATGGGCAAAGGTCATGTGTCATTGTTGGTATTGAATGACCTTAATGCCGCCTTTGACACTGTTGACCACGATGTTTTACTGTGCAGACTCAGAGAAAAGCTTGGTTTAACTGGCACTGCACTAACGTGGTTCTCTTTGTATCTGACTGGATGTCAGCAGAAAGTATCTGTGAATGGGACTTTTTCTGATCTTTTTCAGTTGAAGTCAGGAGTTCCCAAAGGTTCTTGCTCTGGCCCCGTGCTATTCACAAACTACGCAAGCTAACATTGCAAGTTATTGAGTCTCATGTCCCTAATGCACATGCGTATGCTGATGCCACGCAGCTGTTCATAAATATCTCATTCAACCCCAATGACAATACCAACCGTGATTCATCTATCACCGCAATTCAACTTTGTGTACAAGATTTGTAAGGTTGTGAATGACAAGAGACAGACTGATGCTAAATGGTGAGAAAACGGAAATCGTACTGTTTTGAACGGCTACAGCAGCTCAAGATAGTTAACATCATGAACATAAACATCTGTGAAGCTGCCGTTCATCCGACAGACGTTGTTAAAGATCTTCACTCACCATGGCTACACACATAAACAAAACCTCTACTTCTGCAATTTTTTACTTATATATAACATCAGACACATTAGAAAGTTCCTCAGCCGTCAACACACTGAAATCCTCATTCACGCCTTTATTACTAGCCAGCTGGACTACTGTAACAGTCTTCTTTATGGCCTGCCTGATTCATCCATCCGCAAGCTCCAGAGAATCCAGAACGCCTTCGCCCGCCTTATTTGCTGCTTACCCAAATTCTGCCATGTTACACTTAATGGAACTTCACTGGATATCTGTCTGATGAAGAATTGCCTTCAAACTACTCCTTATCACATACACGTATCTAAATCAAATGGCTTCAATATACCTATCCGATTTCATCTTCATCGCACAAGTTGGCCGCTACAACTTTTGCTACTCAAACTGTGGACTCCTTCTTGTGTATCCTCACATAAGATCAAAGAAAACTCTCGCTGATCGCTGTTTTATGCTTGCCGCGCCAAACTTATGGAACATACTGCCTGCTGAAATTCGCTCAAGTCTTTCTTTAAATATTTATTTTTAAGTCAAAACTGAAAATTTATACATCTTTTTACTTTTAATTAGCTTTAATTGATTCCATGATTAAGTTTAATGTAATGCACATAGAGCATTTTATCAACATGTGCATATATAAATGCCATGGTATTATTGTTGTTGTTGTTGTTATTGTTATTATTATTATTATTATTACTATTAAATTATTATTATTATTACATGAGTACAAAAGGAATAAAAAAGTTCCAAGTCAAAGTTCATCATGTATATCAATAGTAGATCTGTTGTCTAACGTGTTGTTATATTTTTTGGAAAGAACAGGTTGGTATTCTAGGTCTATTGTTTGTGTTCCACCTGAAGAATCATCTCAATTTAATACCAGAGAAACAGCAGATACAGTAATCAGGGCTGAAAATGGCAAATGGGTTTCTTTATCTATAGATTGTACCATAAATGACTGTTTTGTCTAGAGTCACCAGGGAGTCATGCAATCATTTTTTTCTGCTAACAGCCTGTTCCAAATTTCTGCTCTTGATATTTTTACTTCTTTTCTATCTGTATTTAGGTTGCTCATATATTATTACAGTAGCACTGTAGTTTCTTTTTGAGCTTTCTCAACATGCGAAACCTTAACATTAGTTAAGCCTTATGAGAGTTGGTTTGAGTCCTAGCTCTGCTTAGATTTAAATATCTCTGTAAACTTCTTTCTTGCCATTTTTGACTACGGTTTCCGTCTTTTTTAGAGTGGTAATGATTGGAAAGTTTTTTATCTAAAAATTGAAATAGATTGATCTTGGTCTAGAATACAACAATTAGCTATCCTGATATTGATTTATTGTATGGATATCCAAAGATGTAAACAAAATGCAAAGTACCAATAAATTAATATTGTTGTTGAATAGAGTACCAGCTTCTGCTGGAATCGAAGCGAATTTAGTTTTAGCTTTATACTTAACTTGAGTTGTCTGATAAAATTAGTATTTAGCAAACTTCCATGCAGAATGTGCTATTCAGCTTGAGTACCTTAACTGTGGTGCTAAATCCTGACGGGTTTTGGACAGAATGGAATGCCATCTATAGTATCATCACAGTCTCTAGTCTTCTATATCAACATAGATTTCTACTTTTAACAGTCTTGGTTTAGCGCCTTAGTTTTATGTGGAGGCTGGCTAATCCATTAATGAAATGATTCATGATTCCCACAGTGGTTTCAGTGCAGATCAGAAGTTTGTATCCCGGCAGCAGCTGTAGGAACTGTTTATATGAAAAAATGGGTGTCTGCCTATTTGGCTAAGTCCCATAGCAGCTGTCTTCTGTAATCTTGTCAAGTAGACCAGCCTGTCTTCTATTATTAACAAAACAAATTATTTGTGTAGAAAATATGGATTTTAACGGCTTTCCCTTCTTTTTTTTGGCCATAGGACTTTATTAGCCATTCTGTTATTGAGTGCCTCCCTCGGCTAACCACGGAAGTAACAAGAAGTGACTCTGTTGTTGTTCAAGCTGAACTGTTTTTTTATCATGGACAGGAGACTGAAGCTTTGAAACTTTTACTTCAACATTCTCTTTGGTCTCATTCTGTAGACTTCGTCAGAACTTGTTCCGACAGTGAAAGCCACCCATTGTTGTTCATCATTTTGCTCAAAGCACTTTTAAGAGGAAGAGCATCAAGCATTGTGTTTTGTCGAGCTCTTGAGTTGATCCCTGAAGGATTTCCACCTCACGAGGTGCTGCAAATCCTCCATGACAATGCCCCATCTACTAAGAGCCCTTTTCCTGAACGCCCCAATGAAATAAAGCTTGGAGATGTGCGAGGACATTTAGAGCTGCTGCTGGCACCTAAATGAAGCTCACATGTGCATGTGTTTTAAAATGTACGATTTGTGCAAAACGTTTTTCAGTAAACACGTTTTCAAATTCACAATATACTGTCATAATATGTTTATTGACTCTTTTTTAAGTTTAAGTTTTTTTAATTTTGGTGCATTTTATCACTATTTAGCTGCGGAAAAAAGTCAGAGTTGAAAGAAATCTAGGTTTGGCTTCGAGAGTTGTTGAAAATGGGTTAAATAACGAAGCTTCCTCTCTCCGCTGCATACCATCCTGCTTTGCGCGCCAATTTGGCCATCCCCTCCTATTATCACACAAGCACAAAGAAGTCTGCTTTAGACCACAATTCGCCGTCCATGGGAACCATAATTTTGGTCATGGTCCTTGGGAACCATAATCTTGATCAAGGTCCTTGGGGAACCATAATTTTGGTCAAGGTCCTTGGGAACCATAATCTTGATCAAGGTCCTTGGGGAACCATAATTTTGGTCAAAGTCCTTGGGAACCATAAATCTTGATCAAGGTCCTTGGGGAACCATAATTTTGGTCAAGGTCCTTGGGAACCATATTCTTGGTCAAGGTCCTTGGGAACCATAATTTTGGTCAAGGTCCTTGGGAACCATAATCTTGATCTACATCCATAAAGCACATTTGAGCGGCTCAATCAATATTACATTTAGTTTTTAATTTTTGTTCGTTTTTTTACATCGTAACATGTAACTTTGTATCAGTAGATCAATATATACTATATGTACATAAACTTTTCATTTGCTTTATTCTTTTGCTCTTATCCGTATAGAGGATGATTTAAGTTTAGGAAAATTCACAAAAACAAAATATTTTGAGCATTTGCTCAATAGTACAAAACGATTGAGTAAGCTTTGCATTCCATGGGGTGTTAGTGTTCGTGCGATATATTTTTTAAATGAATGATATATTTTATAATAATTACATTTTTATTTAATATATATATAATTAGAATATAACTTTATAGTGTCACTTAAGAATATTGATTGAACATTAAATGTGTGTTCGTGGGAAAAAAACTTAAAATTTGTACGCCTCATTCTAGGTATTCTTGAGTGTAAATGTTCTCTCAGTGACTAGTGCTTTCTTGAATTCAGGAGGTATTTAGTTTCGAAGGGTGTTTGTTTTGCATCGGTAAAAGATTATTTACACCCATCATCTTTTGACACTTTCCTCTCCATTTGTCCATTCTTTCCATCATCGCTACTTCCTGTAGTTTCAGCTGCAACATGGCTTCCTCGGCCATATGGTTCTTCTTTGCTCTCTCCGCTCTTTCGTCTGCCAACGCACGCGCAGCTCTCCCACTCGTAGAAAACTTCAATTGCTCCAATTCCTTCAACCTTTCTTTCTGGTCACTCTCTAACTGAGCCTGCGCGAGGGAGCTTACACGATCAGTGTCGCATTCTTCTGTGTTTTGTGTTAGGTGCTGTAGTCTTTGGGGGGCTTTCGCTGTCTTTTGTTGTGTGCCATACATAGCATTTACCTATACAGTGAAATTTTCTTAAAGTTAATAAGTTTGGCAATGATGCCATAAAGCGTCTTTTAAATATTTTCTTCTTTTACCATCATTACTTCATTTAAAACAAACTTATTATGGTAAAGACCATTATAGCATAAGGTATGTTGTTATGTAACTTCTCATTTCATTTTACAACAAATATCATCAGTATCTAAACTTTTGTCAAAACAAATATTAAATAGAAAGTGAAAGTGAGTTTTTTCATAGAAATTTTAACGATAAGCGATATCACTCCGGCTAACGATAATATGGAATATATTTTCTCCCAACTAGCCGTCAATATAATGTGGAATCACTGGCTCAGAATTAACGCACGTGAAAAAGTTGAAAACGTCGCGATACAAAACTGAATAGAGCACCACAAGGCCAATGGGTTTTCCTTGACTTATATTGTGATTATTGCTATAGGTTGTACGTATACTGCTACATTATTAATAATATAGTTTATTGAAACAAATTATTTATGGATGAAATTGACTATGAGAGATTAAAAGTGTAACTAACCTTCACTACGTCAGAAACCAGTGAAGATTTTCTTCTTGGAGCTTTGACAAAAGCCGTGTCTGCCTTTTTGATATCTGATACTAAAGACGATTTTCGTTTGTAGTTGGTGTTGGATGGAGCTTTTATCTCAGTGACAGACGATTTTTTCGTATCCTTGTCTAATAACGCTTCAGCAGAACGGCTTTTCATTTCCTTATCTGCAAGATTTCTCAGGAGCTCGTCCCTAAGGCTAACTTTCCGATTTGGTATAAGTGATAAATCAAACTCTGAAGAAATTGTATGCCTCCGCGGTTTTTTCCCTTGTTCAACCGCCGTAAATTTCTTGTTGTTGACAACTGTTAGAAACTTGTTTAATTTCGGGTTGGTGTTACCTATCTTGGGTTGAATGCTTGGCACTGCCATTGGGTAGCGCTCTTCCTCTAGAAGTAAATAGAAAGAAAGTATTTACTTGTGTTGAACTCTGCTATCGTTAGTATATTGAATTTTATCTTTCTTGCTGCGAAGAGAAATCTATATATACGCCTACAAGCAACTCTATGAGAATTGTCATTTGTCATTAAATTGTATAGATTTTTCAGAACTCTCACCGCACCGACCGATGCATGAGCAGTTTTATTTATATGAAATAACTTTGGAAGTTGGGCATTTGTTGACACCGGATTGAGATTATTCCGGTACAAGTTCATCCCGGTTCCAATCAAATCACCGCATTAGTTTATGCATGATATTTCAAAATTTTTCGTACCGGACTTCAAGTCATTCAGGAATGAGCTCATCCGGGTTCTGGCGCCTGATCTAAATTTTCGATCCGGAGTAAAATCCGATCTCAATTCGTTCCAGTATCATGTAAGAAGAGTATGATATCATACTGGTACAAAAATGGCTGCGAAGCCGGACTTCCAATAAATTTGAACGAGTAGAGAGTGCACATTAACGCGTTCCAGTACGAGTTCGTTTTAAATTTTTTCAGGTAAACACGTTGCTAAATTTATTGTCGTTAAACACTATAGCGGCTGATGCGTTTTAATACTGGGCTTTCCACCAGTGACCAGAGTTGTCGATCCCAATCCGAAGCCAATTGTTTGGCTCCGTTCAGTCTTTTTTAAATCCCCGCAGCGGCCATAGTAGGTATCATAAGACAGCTTTACAAGAAAACTTATACAAAGGACCATTTCCTTCATGCTTTTTGTTTCGTATTATGAACAGTCATGATTATCTCTAAACATTTACTTAAATTATCTTTTAAGGAGCGAATATAAATATAAGTTAATAGTAGTTTTCATTTTTCTACTTAATTTCTGTTAAACTACTATTCTAAATGTCTAAGGAAACAAGTGTTTAACTCTCCTATTATGTTAGGTGGTAGTATTTGAATTTTTATGAATTTATTCTGTATAAAAGTTAGGTGTTTTGGGTGTAACCCCGATTACAGTTTCCAACGAAGCAGAAACTTGGCAAAGGAACCAGGGGTGGTGCACATTAAGGTTAGTCTTATGGGCAAAACAATAGGACAATAAATGAGTCAACATACAAGAACATAACTTTCCTGTTTGTTTAGAATAATACTTTTACCCTTCTCAAATAGAAAACTTCAGTGTTAATTTGATAGAAAATAGAAAAATGAAACAAATTTGTAACAATATCAATTGGTGATTTTTTGTTCATCTACGCCTAACTGCTTGAATAATATCGGATTTTATGGAGTATTGAACGAGAAAGTTCTCGTGCTCCATACCTTATCATGCAGGTGAACGTGCTCGATCTCCGCGAGTGAAAAAGGGCACTATATAAATCTCATATATAAGAGTTCTTTTCACTAGTGTCTATACATCGGTAGCTCACTAAATTTGATTTTTCTTTATTTTGTTCGCAACAATCGATTTGTTTTGATCATTAAAATTCGTGCGGGAGGCCGCTATCATGAAATGTAACGAAATTTATTTGTTTTTGTATTATAGTGGGAAATAGGACTAGTTTTGAGAGAAGAGAGAATGTTTTTTACAATTTCAGTTGCGGAAGGAGTTTTTAGTACAGCTCGTCAAAGTAATCGTTATATTTAATCTAGAAAAGAATCAGTGAGCTCCTATGAAATATTCGTGATCTCTTCTGAATAGTTAAAGAGAGTACTTAACTTTGCGGAATTATACAGAAAAGGAATTAACTTATTGTGGGCGATCAAAGGAAACACGCAAAGCTAATCTGTTGCATGGACAGCCGATGAAGAGATACTGTGATGCGCTGCTTTCCCCAACTATGTTTTTCTTATTCTGTGTTTTAGAGTTTAATGAATCACTTGTGTTCAGTGGCAAAGCAAAACCTTTAATCATTCTGCAATTGCTCAATCATGTGGCGCGGCGGCAATTTGTAGCTAAACGTCACTAAAATAGAATCTCATCTTTTTTTCTCAGATATTTCCGTAATACGCGAGTATTTATGTAAATACGCCGGCATTGGAGTTCTGGAGAGAAGTAAAGATTCCGTGCAAGCTCAGTAATGGCTCTCTTACCGTATTCTGGGGAGGCGGAGGACGTTGCTTGGGTAAAATTAGATGAAGAAAAACTCTTAACGGGTGCGTAATTTTTGTGCACAGCATTTAATTTTGAACACTCTTCTTTGAGCCACGGATGTTGGAGAGTCTTGCTAGCTGTGTAACGTTTTCTTTTATCAATGGATAACATTCTTTTTATCAGATCTCGGCAACCTGGATAAAAATATGATATTTATTAAAATTGACCAGGCAAATAACCCCGGATTTCTTTGTTTTACATGTAATCATATAGCAGTGTTTTTAAAAACAATGTTCCCATAAAGTCAAATTTGCTCCAACAAATTTATTTTCATTTTTGGAAAAGAAATCAACAGGATTATTTAAGAAATAGACATTCATGGACTGCATTAAGCTACAGAAATAAAATTCTTGCCTTGGCGAGTGATGTATAAAACGACCGTCTTCATGGGTACCCTGTGTTACTCCCATAGCCCAATGCATGTCTACTTGGGTACCCTGTGGATATTAGTTACCTTCCTCGTACTCTTAAAGGCCGATACAAACGAGGGAGCTTGCTCCCGCAACATATTCCCGCAACACGTTCCCGCAACAGATTTGCTCCAGGAGCTTGCTCCCTCATATTTAACCAGTTTGATTCAATGGAGCAAAACCCGGAAGCGAAAATTTTGTCGCGCAACAATTTTTTTTGCATGAAATCGTTGGTACAGACGAGGGAGCTTTGCTCCTGGAGCATGTTGCAGGAGCAAGCTCCCTCGTGTGTTCCGGCCTTAAAAGTAGTTCTCGCTGATATCAGCTGCTTAGCTACAAAAATGAATTAAAGAAAGAAGTAATTTTAGACATGTCCAGGAATCGTATATAAAATCAAATTTTTAATATCACTTAACCAGATATTTATACAAAATCGCCCTCTACATGTACATTTCGATTTTTTTAAAGACTGTAGAGCATTTCACCTGAACTCATGGCAGCCATGTTTGTGAACTTTCAGCAAACGTGTTTTATTTATTTTTGTTTTGTTTCGGGAACCAACTAAAATTAAAACGTTCGACATTTTATGATTTTAGTCATTCATGACTTGTTGCAACTGTGGTCATAATACAAACATTTATGAACAAAGTTTATCAGAAGTTTTGCATCGTTTTGAAATATATAATGGTATATTGAAGTTTCTAAAAGTTTTCTTTCCGCTGATTTCTAAGGCTGGATTAGGTAACTATTTCTGGAATATCAAAATTTTTTACTCTTGGTGAATTTAACTATGCTAGAAAATTTGCGACCCCTGAAATATGGAAACAGCATTTTTAAAGTTGTCAACGCTAATTCAACTTACCTCTACTTACTGACTTCACAAACTTAATTTTTGTTTTTGCGTTTTCTCCTTTAACAATAGTTCGAAGGTCGCCATCGCTGAACGGAAGTCTGGAGCAAACTAGCGCGTAAAGTACCACACCCATACTCCACACGTCTCCCAACATGCCACAGTAAGGCTCACCGCGGAGAATCTCGGGACAGCAGTATGCATATGACCCACAGAACGTTTGCAGTAAGCGATTTTGGTCAGTGTATGTAGCAAAACCGAAATCTGAAAAGATAAAAAATTAAGCTCTAACATTTCATAGAATTGGATTTGCGTAGACATCTAATATCGTTGATATGGATAATAATAATGTACATTTATAGTAGGCATGATGATCAAAAATTGAGTTGATGTCAATGATGATTTTGATGTCAAGTATTCAATGGTTGGGGTTCTATTGCATTTTTATGCCAAATACAAAAAATAAAACAAATAAAAATTCCAAAACTTACAAAACTAGTTTTGCGATATCGAGAAGATATTTAGGAATAGAAACAATAATAATAATAATAATAATAATAATAATAATAATAATAATAATAATAATAATAATAATAATAATAGTAATAATATAAATAATAATAACAATTATAACTTCGTTTTGCGATCAGTTGGTAACATAGTTTAAAAGGAAAAGAAAAGAGCATTAATAATTTAACACAAAGACACTTTTTGGAATCTTGGCATTCCGAGGCGGACAAAAATTCTAT
>JAOTRI020116103.1:0-12547 GCA_028564885.2 Zoanthus sanctaehelenae | reverse complement strand
TGTTTATTTTTACCTAGCCATGTTTGTAATGGGGGTACCTTTGAACACCCTTAATAAAGCTTGCTGTGTTGCCAAGGTAACTGCCTGACTCAATGTTTATTGTGTTGGTCTTGTTTCATGATGGGTAATCGCAGGGTGGTATAAGTTTCCGAAAAAACTTAATTTTAGAAAAAAAAATCTTGAAGGTAGTGGACCTCCTTATATTAAGAGTAAAAGTTCTTTTACTTTAATTTTTATCAAGACTTTTTGGGGGGCACCAGGTACATGTATAATTTTTCATTTTTCCATACGATTTATAAACTTAGCTGCATGTAACTAAGAACTATGATTTCATAGCTCTGTGGCTGAGAGCAATACAGCAATGAGCATAATCCAAAAGAGCACAAGTTCTAATATTATTTAAGGTTGATTTTTTTAAATCTTTGCTATCACATTACTACTTCATTAATACTCTTCACTAATCAAGACTATTTTGTAACAATGTAGTACAATTTGAGATACAAACACAATCCTTATATTCATCGAGCACACTGATTGAGTAGTGCTGGTGGATTTATTTACTAAACTTGAGCTACTCCCAAAAGCTAGTAAGAACTAAAGTTTAAATTAGTGGCTTCAAGCCAATAGCTTGCCTGTGCACAAAAAATTATGTAATAAAAGGTTCTACAGGTCCTAACGACAGGTCAATGAAAACTTCAACTTGTTAGCAGTGATATTGGAGGTGTCATCAAACTTGTGGCTTGGGGCTGCAGCACAAAGGTTGGCTCGAAAATGAATAGATCTTATCATATGATAGCTAGAATGGAAACAGAGTTTCAGTGACGATCTTTCCATCTGAGATAGTTATATCACTGAGGTTGATGTTTTGCATAGCAAAATTAAATTCTTGAGTCAAAACCATGAGATTTTCAGAGTTTCATATGAAGCTCCCTCATACTGAAGTCCAACATGAATTTCACTACAATAACCTACAGTAGCTAGCATTATGAAAAGTGACTGAAATTTTATTCACCTTTATAGCAAAGATTGTTTCAGGCAGTTTCAATGTACATTTGATATACATTTATAGAGCATAGTTGTGTATCGAATCAGGAGGTACATTTTTATTAAACATGAGTAATCTTCAGAATATTAAAGTTGTTACAAATGATTTCAAAACAAAAATCTTATAAGGAAAACAATTTGAAAGATCTTTACAGCACAATTTTTTTCCATTTGGATGCCTTTTGTAGAGTACAATTTGTTTCAAAAAATAGCACATACTTGTAACTATGCCCACATTGATTCTAAAGAAAATGTTCAACAATGACTAAAATGTTATCAACCTCTCAGTATATACTGTAAATACTTGGTTAATTGTACAAAATATCAAAATTAACACCTTTCTTTGTGATTATCGGTATGGAATGTTCGCTCTACTAATGTTGTTAGCTGAAAGCACCTAAAATGGAAAATAAAACACAATGTAAAGAACTGCAGTGTATTCTATAGCTCTGCAGCAAATTGACTGGAAGAACTGCAGCACAGGTAAAATGGTAAGGTACCTACAGAAAAGGCAAAAGCATATGAAGCAAATTAAGGATAGAAACTAAATAGCTTTTGAATTCATATATCATATGCATTCATATATCGTAATTGTATTATTGCATGATTGTATATCTAAATACATTGTAGAGACTAATGACCAAAAGAATGAGAAGTTGAGAGTTATTTCAACTATACCTGCTGATGAGACATTAACCTATCAGCAGTTACTGTACCCCCCCAGATGCTGTTACTTAGTTTGAACATAGTACACATGTAGGCAAAAGTGAGTCACCAGCAGCAGAACAAATATTCAAACTTCAGTACAACTACTAGAGTTTAAAACTAAGCTACAATGGAACCCCAATACAACAATCCTCAATATAACGATATTCCCTGATAAATATGCTATGTCCTGGCAAAAATTACAAACATTAAAATGTATGGGACAGAACCCCGATATACTGTAGCTATCTTAAATAAAACGATATTCCCGGTATAACAATGTGTTTTTAGTGCACTGAGCATAAAATCTTTCCCTATATAACTATATTACCGTATCATTACACAGATATAATTTAAACAAAACATTGAATTTTATACAATAACAGTAATTGAGAACAGTAACGTTTCTGTCAACAGCTTTCAGTTTATGATGCCTCTTTATCCTCCTTGTCATTAAACAATATGTAGTAAAAAAGGTCATGCTAATTTTACCCCAATATAGCAATATTTTTGGTTATTGTACAGCAATATCACTATATCGGGAGTCTCGATATAATGATACCTCAATATAACGATCTAATTCTACTGCTCCTTGGCATAGCATTATATCAGGCTTCCACTGTAATAATAGCAACACCAATATGTAACAAACCTTATTATAAATGTATTTGCTTTTGGTTTCTCAGATTTCATTATTTGACATTCTGAAAAGTAAATCACAGATAAAAAATCTGTAAAAAAGGTTCCTGAAAATAATTTATATTAAATGGACCGCTTTCATAAAAGGCTATGATTTAAATATTTTTTTGTCTCACTCATACTAGCCTCACTAGCCCCCTTTGGGAAAAGATATTTTTTAGAATTTGGTTCACTACTTTGGTAATTATAAGTGACTTACTATTTTATGATTTTTGACATGACCATAGTTTGCCGTCTTTTTTTTTTGAAAAGGAGTATCCCCTCCTTTTACCCAAATTATCACAAGAAAGCTTAATTGTATGTTTAAGTTACAATGTTTGCAATACATGCTAATCCCTGGGGGTACTCCTTAGATTGGTATTGATAGTGATGATCGTTATATTTTCTAGGAGTCAAAAACAAGCACCAACTGCAAGAAGTGACATTAAAGTGATAGCTCAGAAATAAGTATGTAATTTCAAGTAAATTAAGGTCAACCATTTGTTTTAGGTTACAGTATGTCTAACCAAATTTTACTTTGTCTAAACAAGATGCTGTTTTGGAAGACGGACATATGTCCTTTCAAATGAAAAACTATTTCCAGCCCAGTAATGAAGTAAAATAAATAAAAACTGACATAATGATTAGCATGGCCAGGTGATTACAGAATATATAATTATGTACAATTCTCACAAAAAATATTTTATTATGAACCAACTTACAACTGATTCTAAATTGATTAACTAACATCTAATATCCAATCTAGACTGGCTGATACAAATTAATTCATTTATAATATTAAACTATATATTTCTTAAAAGTGTTTTCATATTGTGTTAAATACTAACTTGCTACAGTAAAGTTGTTAAGAGGTTCAGTGAGAGAGTCCTTTGACTTGGGTTGTTCTTTGTAGCCAAGAAAGCTACCATCACTCCACAGCTGAAAATAACGCAGACGCCAGTTTTTGATGTATTCACCTGTGACAAGGTATAAAAATAATACTTTAGAAAAAGTCAGTATGTAACATGTTAATTATATATGTACAATAAGTGCATTTTCAGTTATATAATATGGATATGATCAGATTTATAAACATGTACAAACTCAACACACTTGAAATATTTTGTATTGCTTGACACAATGGTTCAACATCTCTTTTACTGTAACTTATAGAAGTAATATGGTTCAATGTTATTTTCAAAGGCTCACATAAAATAAATATTTCAAAAACGAGAGTAAATCAATAAATCCTTATTAATACCAAGTTTCTACATTCATCTCTTGTTCCACAATAAAACTTTTAACTGTTCTTTATACCTCGTTTTTGAAGCCAGCCTTCTTTTACTACATGAGATCCAGGTATAGGTGTTGATACAGACATGATCCTTTTCAATTATTTAGCACTATAAAACAACAAAACACTCAGAAATTACAAATTAAAGAACTTAACGAAACCTTACTTCCAAGGAAAATTTATTCACAAATTTGTCTAATCCATTACAAGTTAAACTTTATTTAGTTACTTAACAAACTACAGTGACATACACTCAATTATACATATTAAATAATTTATGTAAATAACACCTAAGTGTATCATTTAGAACTCAGTGAGGTCCCAGACAATGACACCTGGAAAGACAGCATCAGTGTTTAACTCCTGAAATGCTGTAAGCTGGGATATCTATAGGCAGTGGTGGCACCACAGGATGGGGGTGGTGTGGGGGTGGTGGTCGTGTGGTGTGTGTGTGCAGGGGGGATAGCTACCCCCCAAAATAATATTGGGGAGGCATTTAACCCCCCCAAATCATGTTGAAATCTTTAATTATATACGAATGTGATTCTTGTACCAGAATATACAAATATCAGTGGAGGAAATAGCATCTCAGAGGGGTTAAAAACTCAAAACTTCCCTGAGAAGCATGCTCCCAGAGCCCCCTACTTTTCTTGGGCCTTTTGCACTCGCTGTCGGTGCTCAAAATCTTGCCCCCAAATCAAAACTTGCTGCTGCCACCTCTGATAGGTGATACTGAAGAGGCTAGTACTTGAAATGAGAGTATACGAAAAATCTCATTCACATGGTTTTCTTTCTCTGCAACCAATTCAGCAAGAGCCGTCAATATCTCTTTCCAAGGCATTTAACCTTGTCTGCAGATCGACAGCCACAGTTGTCCACCCAGGTTCCTCAACACCATCAAATCCTTTCATTATGACATGATAGGGACAGCAGTCTTTGACAGCTTAACATCAGATACTTTTAACGTCTGAAGTGGAGCATTCAAAGCAAAGCTGCAGTGCTCTTGCACAAAACCTGTTTGGCATTTTCTTTGCATTTCATTTGCTAGCCTAGCTACAAGATGCTAGTGAGACCGATGCTAGTGAGACCGATGCTAGTGAGACCGATGCTAGTGAGACTGATGCTAGAATATGCATCCTCCTCCTGGAATCCTCACACTGACATAGATGTCAATCCACTACCAGCACTTCTAATTTAGTTTATTTCCTTGGATGGGATACATTAGAACATAGACGTTTTCTTAACAAGTCAGTTTTTTATAAATTCCATAATGGTCTTGTAAATTGTCAATTTCCTGATTCAGTTATACGCTCCAGTTTCCGCAAGCTCACTAGGCCAGGAGCCATAATCTTACTTAAAATAGGCCACAATCAAATGTATTAGCACATAGTTACTCTTTCTTCCCACGAACACTCAGAGTCTGGAACTCACTTCCTAGTGAAGTAGTAACATCGTCTAGCGGCTTTTGAACCACGGTCGTTCCCACCCAGTATTGGAGACATCTACTACTACTACTACTACTACTACTACTACTACTACTATACTACTACTACTACTGCGACTACTACTACTACTACTACTATTACTACTATTACTACTACTACTACCACTACTACTACTACTACTACTACTACTACTACTACGGGCGGCTATGTCCAGCCAACATGAGAATTTTGGATAGCCGCCCTCCATTGTACCCTGTCCATCATTAGAGTTCTGATTTCTGCGGTGTTATTCAGTTCAGAGTCCCTCTTCAGCGTATCTATGAAGGTCGCGTGAGGTCTGCCTCTGGACTTCTTCCCATGAGTGGGTTCCCACAGGATTAGCTCACTAGCAGTGAGCTCTGGGTGTCTCACACAATGGCCTGCGAGTTTCATACGCCTCTATCTGATGGTGTCTGACAGTCTTCGAAGATATCCATAGAGGTCAACATTCCTAACATGGTCTTCCCAGGAGACGTTGAGGGCGATTCTCAGCATTCTTGTATAAATCCCATCCAGGGCTTTCTCGTCCTTGACTGTTAAGGCCAAGGCTTCACACCCATATAACTGCACACTTTCAACTGTGGTGACAAACAGACATCGCTTGATGTTTTCATTCATTCCTGACCTCCACACCTTGTTCATGCTGTGAAGCTTGACCATGCACGAGCTCTTCTGATTCTGATATCACTCTGAGTTGAAACAATCCAGGCACCCAGGTATAGTTAAAGTCTTCAACTACTTCTAGTAGAGTTCCGTCAAGGGATCTAATTTCTGGGTTCTCCACATTCTCAGCCATGACCTTTGTCTTCTTGAATAGCAAATCTACTAAGGGTATATCTGTTCTAAGTTCTAAGTATACTAACTGAAGCATGCCATTGGACCTGCAACAAAAGACACCTACAGTACCTCTGAACCTGATCAGAGAGAAAGCTATTCAACCTCTCAAGCAAATTTTAAAGTTCAGCTGACACACAATCTGATATAAATAAGATCTATTGACCACAAATTGAAAGTCATATGTTGTGAAAATATGTAATCAGGATAATTTTGTTATTTGATGACATAACAATGTTAATTAGCACACGCTCCGCTGTTACCTGGATTTTTTAGTTGGAATAAATATGGAGAAAAACTAACCGTTTACGACTTTGGTGCCAACTTCTGGGAAAAAAAAACAAACAAAATACAAACAAAACATTGGTGCCGACTATGTGGTAAAGAATGACGACTAAAGAAACTCAACGGAAGCAAGATACTGCATTGCGTTACAAGGGACACTGCACTAGAGATTTTAAGAAGGTGGAATTGCTAATGCAGAGCAAAACACCAGATGTTGAAGAACTTGGCAACATCTAAAATCGCCTTGAGCGCTGAACCAATGAAATCAGCGAATTGGACACCAAAATCGCAACATCATACACAGATGATTCTGAAATAGAAGCAGCAATGGAAGACGTTCTGCTATTTAACGACCACATTAGCAGCTGGAAGAATAAAATCAATTCATTTCTTAAAGGGTTCACAAGCATGCAACAGCCACCGGTAAGATCAGTACAATTAGAATCCAGTTTTCAAGTGCATTTTTCATCATCTTTCAAACATGGCATTATAGTTAAATTACCAAAGCTAGAGTGGCTTACATTTTGGGATAGCTTTAAATCATCAGTACATGACAACACAGAGATAAGCGACATTGATAAGATGAATTATCTACGAGGATACTTATCAGGAGAAGCCGCTAAGGCAATAGCAGGACTACCTCTGTGCAATGCCAATTATTACAAAACCGTAGAATTATTGAAACAACATTTTGGATGGAGTCAAACATTGATCAACTCCTACATGAATGCCCTAACTAAACTACCTAATATTACTAACAATGCGAAACAGCTGAGAAATTTTTTATGATTCTCTCGAAAATTACATTAGAGGCCTAGAAGCATTGGGCACTGAAACAAACTCTTATGGAAATATATTAACATAATCATGGGAAAAATCCCTGAAGAAATTTGTAGGATTATGTTTAGGAGTAATCCTCTAGTGGATACTTGTCTTGAT
The DNA here is from genome assembly GCA_028564885.2 of Zoanthus sanctaehelenae. Lineage (NCBI taxonomy): Eukaryota > Metazoa > Cnidaria > Anthozoa > Zoantharia > Zoanthidae > Zoanthus > Zoanthus sanctaehelenae. Next base: position 5,284 of record JAOTRI020116103.1, on the reverse strand, counting down.
CAACTCAGGGCAAGTCTGTTAAATGAAATAGAATCTCGAGAAAAGGGGAGATTAGTTGTAAATCAAACACTTGTACCAGAAACAGAACGTGAAGAGTCTTATACACCAACCACACAAGCACTCACCAGTGGAGCTTTATCAGCGAAACGATCAGGAAACTCCTTTAATCGAAAACCATGCGCTTACTGCAATGGATCTCACAGATCAGACCAATGCGACAAAAAGAAAACCGTGGAAGACAGGATCGTGCTCCTTCACAGTACCAAAAAATGTTTTAACTGCCTTGGGACAAACCACATGTCAGACAAATGCAACTCAAGAGGCTGCTCTCGACATTGTAAAAAGAAACACCTCACCTCCATCTGCAACACTGCCAAGGAGAAGCCAGCTAGCGACCCGACACACCATCCCCCAAAAGCAGAGGTATTCAGGGACTGCCTCCACACAGCAGAGTCAAACAGGAGTCATGAAAGCCTCTACCACAAGCTCAGCAATCATATTACAGTCAGCCATGGTGACAGCCAGGGGAAAAACACAAATTGTTGGTGTTGCGCTATTTTTGATACTGGTGCACAGCGAAGCTTTGTCACTGAGAAAATTGTCAATATGCTACAACTCAAGACCATCGGAGAAGAAGAAATCAATGGAAACTGGCTGTGATCAAAGAGCTATTTCCTGACCAAGGTGGCTTGACAAGATCAGTTATGGTCACGACAAGTAATGGGAATTGCCTCAAAAGACCTATAGAGAAGCTCTATCCCCTTGAGTTCTCAGTAGATGAGTCAACCCATGAGAAAACACCGAAGTCCTCCAACACTTTGCGTAACCACCTAGGGGTGCTGCAGAGCAAACCAAGCTGCATCTCAAGGAGATGGCAGAAAGCAATGCTATCTAAATCAACTAGCATAATTATTAAACTTTTAATCTTTTATATAAACTTATTTCCTATACATGAACTGAATCTATAATGTACTTATTTTCTCGCCGGGGAGAATGTTGTGAAAATATGTAATCAGGATATTTTTGTGATTTGTTGACGTACTAATTAATGTTAATTAGCACGCACTCCACTGCTACCTGGATTTTTTAGTTGGAATAAATATGGAGAAAAACTAGCTGTTTCCAACATCATCCGTTATTTTATGTACCCTCTCAGATGACCTATCCCTTTAAACAGAGCTGAACAGATGCATTGGCAAGGCACCAATCATCTTGTCCATGCTAACACAAAAGTGCTTTCTAACCAACAAGCTGCCTAAACACACAAAAATCCAGCTCTGTAGTGCCTGTGTCATTATATAAGCACACTCCACTAGAGCAGTGAGTTATGAACTCTTCTTCAACGCATTCCAGAGGGAGAAAGGGTAAATAGGAATTGTGATGTTATGGGAAGCACATGTGGTCATTTTCCCCTGTTACTATTTCACAAGGCTATGTCCATCTTATATTATATATATTGCTTAAAGCTGGAAACAAGTCAAGATTCTTCAACATCTTGACATTGTTGGAATTCCCACTGCAAGGTGAAGTGTGATCACTTTTATCTGCATGCTTAGATCATCAGGAAAGCCACTTCTGCTACTTCTAGACAAACCATCATTGATCATCCCATCCTCTGTTCTATTACCATCACTAAAGCTATGCATCAATGATATATCTCAGAAGGCAGACCAGTTATGACACAAATGAATATGAATATAAATTATAAATTATATAGATAATCTATTTTTTCCAAATATGATTTCTGTTGAGGCAAAGACTTTGGACATCTGTTCAGGGCTTGAAATTGCAACTGCATTTACACCTGACTTTTTAACTTTTGTGACTAAAACTTCAATAGCAATTACAATTTGGTGACCAATATTTAGGACAGGAAACTATCCTCCAGACGTTGCTACCTTACCACCACTTTTCAACTTTTTAATATTATTTTTACTAAAATTTGAAAAAAATGTTGACCATGAAATTCTATTAATTTCGAGCTCTGCAATTCTGCTGGCCAGTAGAAAAATCCATCAGTAATTTGGGCTATAATAAACAAAAAATAATCATTTCTATTGCACCAGCTACATTGAAATATGATCACCAGCATGTTACAATAATTACACAGCTGACAGTTGAGAGACCTAGATTGTCCACCACAGCAACTCACAAATACTTTTTATATAAATTAATATGGTCACAGTAGATAAGACGAGATAGACCACACAACAACAAGATCTCCCAAAACTTTACGATCAATTTGTGTGGGTTCTTTTAAGTTCCCCAACTTGTGAGACTGGACCTATGGTTTAACATTCTTATCCAAAAAGACATGAAGGTCGAACCATTGGTTAACAAAGGCACTGTAAGTCACCTCCTGAATGAGCTTAATTATGTTGAATATTATTACAAGTATATTGCACAAAATCAAAAAACCAAGTACTCTGTGTGAAAAAAAGACGTAGAAATATAAATTAAAACATAAAATAACCCTTCCATGGGAAAAGTTTGAAAAGTGCTCTGTTGGTGAAATTGCCAGGGAACAGTCAGATGGCTTTGACGAGAGTGGTCTCATACTTGTTTTATAATCAATTTTTATTATTAGGCACTATGTACAAAGAGAATTTTTAACCCCTTTTTTACTTCAACTGACTGAGATGTTGCACACAAACAAAAATCATAAATATAACTAAAAATGAAAAGTAAAAAACCTAGAGTTTTAATTAAATTTTAAGTTATTTTTTGAAATTGTCTTAAAGAAAAAAAAGAAAAATCTAAATGCATATGAGGACAAACATGAAAATTTAATAAATGAAACTACAAGTCATCTTCAAGTAACATGGGAGGAGATATTGCTTGCTTTGGAAATTGCTTCTGGACAGTAAACAAATGGCAAAGAGAAAAATACTCAGAACTGCATTTATTTACTGAATGCAGTAGAAAACCTGATTAAACAAATCACAAGATACCAGATTTTTTTGCTCTTAAACAACAGCAATTTGTCTTGAAACACAGCACAAAATCTCTGATAACGGTTTAACTGAAAACATTTTGTAATTTTACATGTTATTTCATCTTGCCTATTGTACATATAATTTTACATTCAAAGACTTAATTTGGCTAGCATAGACTTCTAAAATTGGCAAACTTTTCATTGTTGTCAGAGCTTAAACTTTTACAAACAAGCTATCTAGGTTTGATTGATACAGAGGTATATTAACTCATATCAAGCGAAAGAACTTGATTATGAAGCCATCAATTAATGCCTCAAGGTAGTTGATAAATAAGTTTGTATAAACATTGCAAATTGCATTTTTAATCACTATTTGAAAATATATTCCAGCACAAAATTATTACGATAATACTAAGCAATGAACTCAAACTAAATTAGAAATTAATTAAAAACGCATTTTTAGTAATAGTACATCACCAGTTCATATTTGGAATTTCAAATTGCGGAAAATGTTTCAGAAAAAATAATTGTTAAACATTCGAAGTTCTTCAAAAGAATCCAAACCGGAACAAATTATTCAAAAATAATGTTACATTAAAAGCTTTTTTTCGGAAGACTAAATCAACTTCATTTAAAAATCTACGCCTGGTGTCAAGCCAAATCATCTCTTCCACTAAGCAGGTGACAGAATAATTTTTTAGGAAATTGTGTCCGAGAACTACATTAGAGTACTCACTTCCGCCGTCGCTTTCTGTTCTGTTTGAATTTATTATTTCTAGACATTGCCATTATAATAAGTGCAAGAACCCGCATTCGAGATAGAGTAATGTTTTGCCTTTTTTTCTACGGTAACTAAATTAATACTTGATTTGTCTAATTCAACATTTTTATATTAAAGATTCCATGAGGTGGTTCTTGACAAAATTCAGTCAACACGAATACTTTTACTGAACGAAAGTAACTCTGCCATACATAAATTACACACGCGGAAATGACATTAAAACAGCAAGTTTCGGATTGTTATATGAATTTAACTGAAACTTTGATGACATTGGACTATGTGAGCAAGAAAATGGACAACCTTGTTAATGAAAAGATTCACGATAAGCAGAAGAACGAACTCTGGACATATTTCCAAGCTATGATCATGACAGTAGACAAGCAGAGCGAGAGTCAGCGCAAGATCGCACGAACTAAATATTTGGTATTACTTTTCTAGAAAACGACAATTGCATTGCAATGACCATTTTACTAAAACTCTTGATTTTTTGTTATTTTTATAAACTAGTTAGTTTAATTCTTTTCCAAAAAACCTTGAAGTTTATGTGCGAAATCTTCTGAAATCTGATTTGACAAATCACAAACATCGAAGAGTGTCATTCCAACACTCCCATCAAAGGTGACAACTCTGATTCTAGCTTAAATTATAACGGGAAGCAATTTTTACAAAAGCTTACCTTAGAAAATGAAATCTAGCTCTCTGAAATCTTCCCAGAAAAATTATTTCCAATTGATGTTAATAGCAGATAAAGCCTAATTTATCCAAGGCGTGAAACGCTATCGGTCGCTGTTCTTTTTACTGCATCGGGTTGTCTCCTTCCCAGACCTCCATTTCCTGTTTGCGATCATATCAAAGTTGGTTCCAGTTCATAATATTCTCGGAGACGAAAATAATATACAGACTTTACATGCAGTGACTGATCTGAAATGTTTGAAATTTCTTGGCAGCAAAAATTCAATTTATCCAAGTGAATTTTATTTGTACTTGGTATTACAACTTCGACTACACAAGCTACAGCCTACATACATTTTACAAGAACCGGATAATTTTGGCTCTTTCAATCTCATTTTGTTCTTAATTTGTTCTTATTTCTGCGAGCTGTTAGGAAAAATGAAAAACTAAAAACAAGACCCTTAAAAACAATGCTGATAGTCTGACGAACTTTAAGTATTACATGAAATATATATACGTGTATCATTTGTGAAAATAGTAGATAACAATCGCGCTACGCTCTTCTGTATTTTTTATTGTGCACATTGAAAACAGAATTTACAAGATTCAGAAAAGTTTCAACTAGAAACATTTTCACTATTTTTCTGCCTCTTCCTTTAAAATTCTTAATTTCTGAGTTTCATTGATCTTATAAATTAGTTACATTTCTCGTTATATATATTGCGTTCGTTTTATCGCCAGAAAGTGCGTATATTTGTAAACAAACTACGAACTGTAACTACTGGGTGGAATCTCGTTAATTATATATAATACGATCACTACACTCTTTTTTTTTTATAAGAACCTTTTTTATAAGAACGTTGAGGCTGAGATTGACCCAAATTTTAAGAACGTAT
>JAOTRI020116102.1:0-23227 GCA_028564885.2 Zoanthus sanctaehelenae | reverse complement strand
ATTTAACGGTAGGAATACACAAAATAAATTTGAACTGTTGACAAATGTTACCGTAAATTTGACTCCTTTTGCAACTAATATTTTTATCGTCTTTTTGACAAACTAAACGTAAAGTAACTATTTTTTACAGAATACTTCTCGAGCCAAACAAGGTTTGAAACTCCGATAGAAGAGATGAAGAAAGAAGTGCTAAATCACTGCCTGAAAGTTTTTTTTTTTTTTTTTGCGGCAGTGAAGCAGAAAGACGGAAAAGATTTCAAACTTTCGTGTGAGTACGCCTGGCCATATTTGTAATGTTTTGACGCAAAAAAAAAAATTAAAGTCTAGCTTAACTAGATGTTTTGTACTCGATATTTCTTTTTGACCAACTAGTTGGATTTTACTAAAACAATTATTCCTCTCGCCCTCGTGGCCTCTGAGTCCGAATAGCACATTCGGCCTTCGGCCTCATGTGCTATTGACTCAGAGCCAAGGGTTCATTCACGTCTTTTACGTCTCTTTACTTTACTCAAAAAAGTAAAAAGACGTAAAAGACGTTAATGAACCCTTGCTCAGAGCCCATTCGGGCTCGAGGAATAATTGTTAAACGTTTAATGATTCGATTTTTTTTAGTTTGACGGATGGAATCTAATTACTTCGAAGGTTGGGGAAAATCCGCCCAGCACCTCCCTCCTCAGCTCAGACGATTTGCGTCTGCGAACCAGACTTCCTCCGTTGTTTACTCCGCGTTGTTTAAAGAACCATCTTGACGTCATTCACCATAATTCAATGCGCGTCTGATGAAAGTGTGTGCATGTTTTACAACGTCGACGAATTTTTTTGTTATTGCAGTTTGATACCTTTTCGGTTTTAAAACTTGTTTGATTTACGAGAAAGAACAGCTACAAGTTTTGTTGAACACCCTAAGTAGGGCAATGTATTGCTTACAATGGCTTTTACCATTGCTTCTGATCCCAAGGCCTGTGAATCCTTTACTCTTGCACAACCATTCTATGTTTATGACACTGTATCTGGCAAGTTTCCTGCTTGAAAGACGCCCATGTACCATCTGCACAATTGTTTTTATCGCCGCTGTGATTTTGATATGTTACAGTGGATTAGGGAACTGCCTCTTCTTCTACGAATGTTCAACGTAGCGATTCCTTGGGCCGGAATGGCGTTATCACTTTCAAAAAACTTCTCTTGCAAGAATCGTTCTAATCCATTCGACAGTGGCGTTCTGTGCCTTAAATTCAAAACGTAAATTACTTCGTAAAGGAGTGCAAGACATTAAAAACAATTGGAAGAAGCCTTATTATTGGTGCACTATTGTTTTTAAGTGATGTTAAACGTGCTCAGCTACTGGACGCGTTAAATGTTAAGCGCCAAACGACAACTGGAACAGATTGAATCCAGTTGAAGAGATCAAGTTTCTCATAAATCGATATTTATGTTGGAATTTTGTGAACCTAAACATTTCCTAAAGATATTGGTGATTTTAAGACATAGACGATAGTTCCTAAACAAATTCGCTGGCTTGGCCGTAAGTAAAGCGAATATTTAACTAAAACACTTGGCAAATGTATGTTTTCTACTCAGTAGCAATGGAACTATGGCATACACAGTATGAAGAGTTGCTTGTCTGGTCTTGGTTAAAAACTGAAATTTAAATCTTGCAAAATAATTTATCAAGCCTTTTAAAAATTGAATGAGAACAACAGCCAGAGTAAAGTAAAATATAGTAATGTTTCCTTTAAATTATTTTTGTATTACTGCAGTTTAATCCAGTTTGGTTTTCTCAGTTAATGGCATGGTTGCTTAACTGCAGAATACCCTGCCACTGTCGATAATTTAATCCTGCGCATCTATTGTTCTTTAAAAAAAATGTGCAGTTAAATCCAAAACAATAGTGGCCGGGTATTCAGCAGTTACTCCTGGCATGGTATTAGTGATGAATACCAGGAGTGATGATAGTTTTTTCTTGATACTAAGATGATATAACAGATAATTCAGCATTGCTGGGAGTAGTGTATAATTAACTGTAAGTAGTGTTATACACTACCAGCAATGACGATCATTAGATTTTCATCTTAGAGTTGTTATGATCTCAAAAACTAAGAACACACATCCTAACTTGGTTTTGCAGTTTTGCAATTAGCCACCACTCTAGGTTTTTCAGGGCCTTCGGGTTTCATTTTCATGTACATCATATATTTCATTTGTTTGTACGTACTTCTTGGCTCCTCATGTATTAAAGGAATCACAAAATGTAACATAAGAGACCATTTGATCTTGGAAGAGTACAAGATCTCGAGGTTTGTACTCATTTTTCGACAAACTCCTCAAGAGGATGACTTTTGCTTGAGATCTCGTGCTTTTGTTTACAAGTTTTGTTTAAAATGTGTACACACACTTGAAATCTTGTACTTGTTCTAGGATATAAAGGTCTCTATTACTAAGCTATACCAGCACAAATTTCAAGTCCGCTCAACCTGCTAAGAATGCCTAACCATACTTTCCTATTTGCTTTTTTCACACAGTCCAGTTAATTTCCATTATCACACTTGATAACCTAGAGAACACACTTCCTATTCATTGATCACTTCTTGTGCTAATAATCATTATTTATTATTCAATTCATTTGATATAAATGAATTTAGAAATATAGGTGGTTATGCCAAAAGCCATAATTATTCAAATCATTAAAATTACCTTTGTTTTCACTGCAGCAGTGACAAGATGAAAAATTATAAAACTTTAGAAATTGTTAAAATCCAAATGTTTTTTTATGAGAAGTAATAGTATTTATTTATACCTTGCTTTAGAAGTTTTTACTTAAAACACCAATTTAATTTTTCATGTACTGAGCAGAGTTGTCAATTAGAGATGGCAATCACCCACTATTTAAAAAAATTATTCCAGAGATAAATGGTAAATACAGCTGTCATTACAAAAATGCTTAAACAGAAATAGAGAAAAATAACAAAACATGCTTTCTACATTCAGAATATCTCTGCAAACTTCAAAACGTATTGACAACACTGACCGAGTTCATAGTGAATGTTGTCCTAAGCTCAATTAACAATTCATAAACTAATTCTTGTTTTGCCCGGGTTAAAATTAATTGGGATTTGCTTACTCGCAGTATTTGTTTTTTGCTACGTGAACTTAAACACAGAGCAAAGCTTGATTGTTTTTTCGTGCTTGCATATTTTGGTTGGATTTATAAAAGTTTAAGTGTGTCAGCATGTATTAGATTACAGGGTTCCCACGGGTCAGGGAAAAGTCGGGGAATTTTGATTTGAGACAGGGAAAATCTTTCTTTTTGTCAAGTCAGTGAAAAGTCAGGGAATTTTGTATCATGTTTTTGCTTACTCTTCTTGCATATAGAGAATAGTTGCCTCAAGAAATATCCGAAGTGTCTTTGGTCTGCAGACAGCACTCATACTCTCAGCAAAACAAGAGCTAGCTCAAACAAATTTAGGGCCAATTTTTTTTATGAAGGCCTGGGGACAAATAAGTCACAAGTCATTTTTAGGCAATCTCCCCATCTCATATAACTATAGTAACATGTCTGTTTAGGGAATCTGAATTCGGACAGTGCCACTTCTCTAACTAGATGGTCAGTGAAATGTAGGTTCTGGTAATTGAAAAGTAGGAAATTTTCTTATGGCCTATGAGTGGGAACCCTGGATTAGAATGTAGAATATTACCAATTTTATTTCCAAAAAAACAGATTCTGCTGACCCACAATCTTCGACAAAATAGTTGAAACACTTAATTGTAAATTAACGCCTCTTCCCCTCCCACCCCGTGCAATGTTGTTTCGACAGTTGCTGTTTAAACCAACATTGTAATGGGGGAAGGGGGAGAGACTGCTGATCACTACACGTTGACACCAACTGTTCCTACTAATTTTGTCCTGGGCCCAGTTCCTCAAAACCCGATTAGCGTTAACCCAGGATTAATTTTTAATCCATGTTTCTGTTTCCTACCTTTTACAGCTTGCTGTAGTCTGCAATTTTGGACTTCACAAATTCCTTTATTGGTAAAACTGACGAGGATTTTGTAAGCATCATAAAGTAATTCTTATGAAAAGATGGATCTCTGAATTTTGTCTTAATCAAGGATCAAGTTAATCGGAGTTTTGAGGAACTGGCCCCAGGATTGCAGTTTTCATGAAGTGTAGGAAAACCTTCCGTGAATTATTCTTTACAGGTCTAGGAGTTAGCTGAAGGCTGGGTTTGTCTTGCTTCTGAATGTAAAAACTCTGGTGAACCCTGTGACTAACTACTAACTTCACCGATTGCGCTGTTGCCAGCAGGTCTAGGGTCATCGTGATCATGTAGTGGTTAGCACACATGACCAGTGATCAGGGAGTTGTTTGATTCCATTTCATGCCATATTTGTCTTTTCATTCAAAAAAGCAACATTTGGTAGTTCGAAGTCACCATTTCTAATATATCAGGCCTGTAGCCAGGGGGGGTTTTGGGGGTTCGGCGAACCCCCCTTTAGCAAAACTCAAACATTTACGTTTATTGGAAAGAAAGTTTTCTGTCTTATTTTAAACATTGTGTAAGAAGTAATAAAGTATAGATGAACATGCTGTTAAACAATATCCAGATGCTTTTAAATCATGTAAGTGCTCTGGCTTCGCCCCTTAACCCCACCGGGGCCCTTAGGCGGGCCCCTTGACCCCAAGCCCTGAACCCCCCTCCCCCGAAGTATCCTGGCTACGGTCCTGTAGAAGGAGCGGCCACCATAGTTCTTGAGGTTAAAAACAGGCTATAGAAGTTCTGATTTGAAGAGCGGAGATTTTTTGCAGGACTGTGAGGTTTCAACAGGTTACAAATATTGTCCCAAATGCAAATGTTACACATATTCATGTAATATTAAGATGCCTTTATGGGAGTTAGGTTGGCATAGTGGTCATCAGTCGTGCCTCCCACATCTACGACTCGGGATCAATTCCTGGGCTCGGCATGTGGGCTGAGATTTGCCGATCTCAATCTGACTTCGAGGGTTTTTCTCCGGGTACTCTGGTTTTCCTCCCTCAGCAACTTTGACTTTCATGCCAAAATCTGAGCCGTCGAGTGATTATACATTAGTCTCTTGCTAGGAAGAATGGGCAACCATTTTCTTCGCAATGGACGTTAAATAAATTACTTATCTTTATTATTATTCATTTCTTTTTTGTTTCGATATTTTTCGTTATTTCAAGCATTTCACAGAAATAGGAACAACTTAGAACAACGAACCACGCGTCAAAACTTACTGGTCAGTGTTATGGCTAAAGGGAGTAGCCAGAATTTTTTAGTGGGGAGGGTTTCAAGATGCAATGTAAAGATAAAAAGGTTCTCAAATACTTTATATATTGAAGGTAGTATACATGGTCATTAAAATGCTCAAAAAGCGCAAACATCAGACACCTAATTATAATTACTCATCGGTTTTTGTATGACAAGCATAGAACACAATGAACAATTGTTGAGATAGCATTGCCAAAATTTCTTTTAATCCTTTTTACAAGCCTAGTGGCCCATGAGACCGGCTCTTATCTCCGGGTACCGTGTGTTAAGCGAAGAACAATAATTGAAAAGGGGATTCGATTTTCTGGGAACCACTGGAAGCTTTCCTGGTTACCTACCCTCCAGCCCTGCCGGCTGACTCGATGACATTGAAGTGCAAGCGACTTAGTAAACAAGAAATTCTGATCTTTGCAAAATTGTTTTGAACGCCAGCGTAAAACGATTTGAGCCACTTCGGTTGTGTATTGTTAAAAAAAACATTTCGATGTCGATTTTTAAGTTTTTCAAACCTTTATTTTTGGAACAAATGCTGTCAGCTATTTATGCTTTAGTTAAGTGGCCAGCTACCGGTCAATTGGGCACTTCCTGTTTTATTCGACAACAAAACAACATTTTTTAAAACACCATTTAACAATATCGAAGCATAGTGTTGGTTTTAAGAACCGAAGAAATGCTATATTGTTTATGGTTAATAAATAGTTTGAAACGATATTTGAGTGTTATTTTTATAGAACACCGACTTGTCCACGCAACAAAGACATTCATCGCGACCACACAAATTTAATATCCTTTAGGAATTTATAAGGGCCGCCCTTACGAGCTCTTACGCCCCGTCCACATGAGTCGAGATATATCGGGGGGGTGGGGAAGTTGGGGATAAGGATGAAATTGACCATGGTTCTTTTGAGAAAACCTGACCGCGAGATTAGGGGTTTTAAGTAACCGCCATCTTACCTCGTTCTGATAGAAACTCACACTCGCGATCCACAAACGTTATCCGAGATATCTTGGGGTGAGCCGTTCCCATGAACCGAGACAACTTTACGATTATAGATAACTACCCTCCAGACAGAGCCATCTCGCACCCCCACCCTAAAACATAATGTAAATGTACAGAAATTTGAAGATATCTCGCCTCATGTAAACGGGTCTATGGTCTTACCTTGTGCCAGAGATAGTTTTGGTGAATTTTGCTGCCTTGTCGTCAGGCCCGTACGAAGAAGAAGAAAGGAGCGTGCGGGATGTGTGCACAATCCCTCCCCAACTAGACTAATTGCCCTAGGCCTAGCATAATTTTTGGAATAATTTGAAAAAACGAGCATAATTCATTTATTATTTTTCAAAAAGCAATACAGTGTGTTGCGTTACATTGTTGTATTTTCTTTAACTTGAGCTGCTAGAAATAAGAACAGAATCAAGAACAATTAGAGATTGATATTATCAAAAAATTATGAGCAACGAGTAAAATGTAACTGGTACTTATAAAAAAGTGAGTATTCTATTCAAGGTCAAAATAGCACGCAGAAAACATGGCAAGCTATACATTCCACAAAGATCTCACCCTTGACGGCCAGTTCAGTACAAACAATCTATCCAGACTTCCCAGTATTCTCAAAAAAATTTTTGCGACAGTAGGTGAAAAATTACTACACTTCACAGAATTTTATTGAAAAAAGAAATCGATCACAAAATCTCGATATTTGTCTCTCCTGTCATAGCATCAGAAATAGATGACGAAACTTTGTTTCTAGCTAATAATAAAAGCTATGCATTATATTCATGTCCAATTAATTTACTTTCTTAAAAGCTTCAAAAAAGCGAATCAATTATTTGATAAGTCGTCCGGGCCCGTCAGTTGCTTAGGTCCGACCAACTGTAGGCAATATTGAAGTCCATGAACATATCAAAAAAAGGTATCATTAATAGCTGTTGTCCCACCTGATTTTAAGCTGGCTCAGATTGTACAGGACTGACGCTGATCTTTTGAGATAAGTGAACGAACGACTTCAGTTCAGAGTAAGAAAAACACTATCACAGCGCTCATAAGAACGGCGAGCGATAAAAAGTGTAAACACTACTGAAAGAATCAAGTTGGCAATTGGAAAATGAACTGTACGTCGAATCTATATCTCAGACCGTCTCATTACAGAATTAGGAATTCTGATAACATTAAAAATAGAGTTTGTTTGCCATGAATTGTAACTTCTCAGGTAATCACGTGGTTTGAATATTAACTATCCTTTGAGATATGTGAACGTGTGCTAAATTTTCCCGGCCTAAGTTAAAAGTTGGCTCTGGGTACGAGAATGAAGCGAAGCATTTTTAAAAATGTCAACAATGATTCAAAGAGCGGCTTTTCCTGCAATTTATAGCTTTTGTAATCCGACTTTAGACACTAGCTTTTAAAACAATCGTCCCACTCACCCTAGTTGTATCATTATTGGTTTAGGCCCAAATAGGAATTGGGATCTGATCCAGACGATGGGGGTGATGGCCAGTAGTTCTATTGGGGTAATCAAGGCAATCAAAAATGTTCTGGCGAAATAATGGAAATCATTTCAGTCGACTGGGATGATTCAAACTGTCCCATAATACTGCGGATTTAGTTTGAATATGAACTTGCGCTTTCATGACGGACAAGAAGGACGCAACCGAGTTCAAAAGTTGCCCTTTTACTTAAGAAGTTAGAATATATGAAAGTTTGCATAATGATTTTTCAAAAACAAGTGTTTAAAGATAAATTGATAAAGAAAAGGTAAAAAGTCATCCAAAGTCCCGAGACAAAAAAATACATTCTTTTTCTCTGGTGTTCAAAAGCTAATACAACTATTAATATATTTAAGTAAATTGGAGTAATGAAAATGATTATATGGAAACTCGGTTCACGAATGACATAATGGCTGACGAACTATCTTCAACCAGATGAACATTTCTGCTTTAGTTTAGAAGTTTTGCATAACTTCAAATCTCTTAGGAATTTTTCTTTGAAAATATAGCTGTCACATGATGTATTCCTATAACAAGTCCAATATTTCTACGTCAATATCTAAAGAAAAGAGACATTTATATTACATTACGTTACATTACAGACTACATCTAAATGCAATATCTTTTTAAATAAAAATTAACAAGCCAAAAATTTATTGTATTTCTTAGTTCATATTCATGGCTTTATTAAAGATTAAGACTTTAACGACTCTGCATCAGTTTTTTTAAAAATTTTCTGCTTTATTACGTCCTATGTTTAGCAAGCATTTTTCTTTTCTAATCAGAGATTTACGATCGTGGCTTTGATCATAACGAATTCGGAAAATGAAAACAGCTGTTATTCCCATAATTGTAGAGAGCAAATACTTCGCTTTGCGTGTCTGTTTTATTACATTTTATTGATTCTAGTTATTTCACAGATTAATCTTTTTTTTTAGAAAAAATATTTTTGGTTGTGTGGGCGTTCAGAAGTGTTCACATCAACCTTGATGACATGTAAATTATTCTCCTAAAACATTTCGCCTTTATCCTGTAGTATTCCTAATGCAGTCTTTAGCATGAACTTATTTTATTCAAAAAAAAACTTAAAGAAAAATAAACTTAAAGTTCTATTTTCTTCAAAAAATCTTTTTTAAACAAAATACCATTCAAATAAATTTTAATAAATTTTAAACGAAAGAGAGAGTTCACAACACATAGTTGAGTTCTTTTGTTAGATGTTACTTCTTCGCTTTCAAGATAGCGAACGATTCCTTTTCTCAACTACCCGAGAATTCTGTAAAGTTTTTTTTTATTTCGTGGATGTTCACAAAATCTAAATAGTTTAAAAAAGGACATATACTGGTATCCGAAATACAAAATGGGTGATATCAGAGTATATACATGAGTATATATCTTTTAAAATTTGAATTTTAAGACTTTTAGTCTTAATTGTGTAATCTTGGATCTTGTGTCTTTTTGTGAAGTGGTTTTTGTCAGAAGAAAAATTGTTAGATTATTGTGAAAACGCGTTTTACTGTTTGTAGTTCATTTTTTGCTTTTGATTTTAATATCAGGTTTTTAATGCTACTTTTAATCAGGGCCATTGGTTTTTCAGTGTCCTAGATCAGGATTTTCTTTCTTTGAGTGTTAAGTCAGTATGAATCTCTGTACATAGATAGCAATCGAATGTTAAAGATTATTTTATTTCCAAGATCACCTGGGTTTTGTGAAGCAATTTTCATAAACCGCATTCGGCCATGATAGCAAACAATGTATCTCATATCAGGGTAAACATGCTATTACTCAAAGCTTTACAATCCACGCGTGAAGATTCGCAATCTTAATTCAAAGACATTTTTCTGTAGCACCTTCCAATAATCAGAGTAAAACAATTTGTTTTGTAAACATTCGGAATGGATTGACTAAAATGCGAATTACGCAAAATCTGGATTCAGAATGCTTTTTTGAAATTATAATAAGAATAAAGTGGAAAGTATAAAAAAGCCAATAAATATCTGTGGAACAAAACAACACAATTTATTTCTTGTTCATAGGGGTTTTTGTCTGAAAACAAAGAAGTTAAACATTGGAGGTTTTAGAATTCAAAAATTCTTCCTTTTAAACAAAACATCATAAATCAAAAGGTCACCGCTTTCTCATACGCTTATTAAAGAACCTTGCAATTCCTTTATATAAATGATAAATTGTATTCGCGGGGCTCGATATTATCTTTGTTGATTTTGTAATTATCTTCCGAGAACTCGATTGTGGCATTTGTATTCAAAAAAACCGTCTGTCAGTGGCAAACCAGGTTTGATGGACCGTGCTTTTTAGCACTCTGGGGTCAAATCTATATAAAGTAATATTGTGTTCTGAAGCATTACTCTTAAAGCAAAATCACAACCGGCCACAACTGTTTTATCCAAGAAAGCCGCAACAAACTTTTAAAAGGTAAAAGACTTTGTTGTTTGTCAAAGTAACTGGGTTCTTCGTAATCGAAAAGAAGTATTGTCGTTTGTTCGGATAGTTCAAACAGCTATAAACTTACAATGAGCTCATGCAATATCTGGCCATTTCGTTCCTTCAAAAATCCTTAGTAGTATTACAAATTACAAATATTGTAACCTGAAGATGACTTAGAAGTCGAAAACGTTCGTTTTTAAAATTTAGATTTTTAAACTTTTACCATTTTAGTAATTATTTTATTACAAATTAATAACGAAACATTCGGATAACCAATATTTTTTGTTCAGCCTTGTTCAGACCATCTTTTTGCCTTTTTGTGCTGTTATTTTACAAAAGCATTTTAGAAAAAAATTATTTATTTTGCCAATTTTATTCAAGAAGCGTATCGAGCGTTCCATTGGCTTCTTTGTATCGTAATTTACGTAATATCTGAGCAGAAATCAGACAATAAATTTTTACCTTGGTTGAAGGAAGATAGGCAAAAAATTTTCCCCTTCACAAACCCTAGCCAAAGTCCCCAATAAAAGCTAGAAAACATTAACATAAACGTTTGTTATTTTTTCACGTTATGAACCGATAATCAATCGAAAATATTGTGGAAATCTGGATAAATTCACCAATTATTGAAAACCTTTGTGAAGTATTTTAGAAACGAAAAAAAAGTCTTTTTGAAATTAAAACGTAGAAGCCCATATTTTACAAGAAATTGAAATCGGGAATAAAACGCAAGAACTTAAAAAATGCTAGATTGGTTTTTAACTACATCTATTAAAACTTTAATTGAAAAAAGGAATTAATTTCAAGATTGGAAGAGATCAAAGTAATATCTACCGTGAATGTATGATAGAAGGTAGATAAACCGCTTTTATTTTAGCATCTTATTCAAAGGATCCGCGACAACTTCAGCTGGTGTTTATAAAACTCCCCATTTGAACTGGAACTTTATATATAATGGGTGTTAAGATTTCAATGCATAAGCAGCTAAAGTCATTCCGAACAGGAGGTCATCAAGACTAGTTATTTTTTCTTCCGAAGAGTCTTTGGGTGCGAGAGTGTTTTAGAAATACATTATTTCACAGACTTTCCTACTTGAATCTATTTTAAGATCATCTGTTAAATGGTTTTTAAAATTCTCTTCTACTACGAACATTTTGAAATATCAGCTTTTAAAATGGAAACAAAATATTTCTTTTAAAATACAAGAAATTAGTATGACAACATCCGCTACCAGAATAACCCATTGTTCGACGGCGCTTCTCATGCGTTTAAAGAGCTAGTTCATAAAAAGGTTTTTTTAAAGAGATTGACAAATCTAGCGTCAAGTGTCTTTTGTTTCGTGTGAACGAATAGGTGCTTTAATGCGTGCTATTAAATGAAAACAACATAAAAATCATTGATTTCCGAAGAAATTTAAACAGTTTATGATGCGATCAAAATAATTTTTTAATATCAAAATTGGTTTGTTATTTCACTGAAAAAGATGCGCCCTTCAATCCAGATGAAAAACCTTGTCCTTGCTAAGGCGAGTTGCTATCCTGATTGGGAATTGAACTGAAAAGGCGCAATAGGCCGGCTTTTGCCACGTAAAATGATCTTAGCTTGCAAAAAACTTCATATATTTAGCCATATTGTTGGAATCTTTTTTTACTATAATGTATTAATTAAATGATGTTAATAATGAGAATATACTCGGAAAAAAATCCGAGCCCCATCATTTAATTATTATTCCACCTTAATGTATTAATTATTGTCACTTTTGTTGCTTCTTGTAGTCGTAGCCGAAAATACTTTGTAACTGAAACACGAAAACTTTTAAATGAAACTGTTAACAAGCAGTATTATATTTATAAAAAAAAAACAAATTATGGCTACACATCGTTTTCATATTCATAAGAACATCATATTTTTGATGTTTATATAAGATTATAACATTTAATGAAGTTTCATTAACTAACGTTTGCTATTACATGTAGATCTGGATATTTTCTATATAGTAGAGACTTGATAATGAAAACAAATCGGGAATCTGTAAAATATATTTTCAACTTACTAGATTCTTTTAATTGGCATGAAATGAGACAATACAAAACATAAGCTATCTGGAATTGAAATGCTTTTATTTGTATTAAAAACACATTTTACAATACCAAACCGAATTTAGGAAGACTTGCGACAAAAGTTTCTCTCTTATATAAAATAATATTGAACGTGACTCAAACATAGTTTAATGGTTTTAAAGCAAAAAGGTTTATAATTTAGGTTCTATTCGCTTGCTGAGCAAGGACAGCTGTTAGTCACATGCGTCATTCACACCAACTAACCGAAAGCCGTGAAACAAAAAGTGGGTTAATTTTGAAAACTATATTCAGACCTAAATAAACCCCAATAACAATAATTTTTCTCCTACAACCGCGGCTAAACATCGTTTGCTAACCCTTAATCACCCTTCTATAATGATATTCAATTAATCCACATTAAAAAAATTTTTAGTAATAGAGACTCAATCCGCATGCAAGGCTCGCGAAGTTCATCTCATACTCAAAGCATGTAAATACTCTCGAACCTTATGGACTCAACATAAGAGAAGGATCTGCAATCATATTTTTTTCCTTTTTGCTTTTATCTTTTTTTATTTTCTATATTTTACTGCTTGTATTTGGTATTTACATCTCAACCGTTTAAATTTTTAAGTCTGAAATATCATATGCAACAATACATATATTCCCCATACGTACTACTCTTGTTTGTGCAAAAGTATCCTGATAACTTGATGAAGACTGATTGGTGTGGCTGATCAAAATAAAGTTACTAGAAAATATTTTCATTGTTTGTCAACTTTGCTCATAATCATTCTATTAAAGTAAACCGGCTTTAACTAAACTTCCTCGCTTTGGAGAGTCAAATTTCCTTACCGGTCCACACCTCGGCACCCAGCATTAAGTAGCAACGTTGTAAATAAAAAAATGCCAAAATTGTTGAAAGGCTGCCCGTTTTGATAACTTGTAAAAAGATATTTGGATGTATGCTAACATAAAATGTCAAAGAAGAATGACGATTTCACAGGGTTTTTGTCGTCCCTTTTACACTAGCTTTTGCTTACATCACGAAGAAATGTTCGTGATCACTCGAGATCAGTTATGACGGACTGATATTGTTCTTTCCTCCTATTATGATACATGTTGCTAGCTATTCTTGTGTGTTTTTATTTTCCCAAAATATTTAAAAGAGCAAGAGTCTTGTCTTTCGATTCTCCCACGCGTCCTTTAATGCTTCCTGGCCACTATTAAACAACCTACTATCCACCCGCCGGCGGCCGTGCTTAGCGCAATTGTAAGATCCCTGCTCTCCGACACACAGATCGACAATACAATTTAGGCTTTGCCGATATTCGAATATTTATGTGATCTTCTTTTCCGTCTAAACCAACTCAGTTTTCCATCCTTCCTGAATCTAGGGTAAGTCAGTATAAATGAGTATTAGCGTCTGCTGGTTGCTGGGAGCTAACCTGCAATGGATTAGTGTCCCGTCCAGGGGAGTCAAGACTCTCACTCTATGAACACGACAGAAATCGGGGATAAGCGCCGTCCCCACGGGCCACTTGCCTCTTAAAGCATTTAAAAACTACCTATAGCTTGCTAAAGACATTATGACCATGGTTAAAGACTGGTGTGAAAGGGACAAAAACATTGTTAATCATAGATGTTAACGACCTAGATCCGACTAGTCAACTCATTCTTTGTAATATTTGGTTTTAACGCAAAAAGTTTGATAATCTTAACAAATATCTAAATTATATGGTACAAACTTTGTGTATAACAGTTATTGAAAGTGCATGAGAGTTTGTGCTGGGACGGTCTAATCAATGAAGCAATAAATGATTGGCATGTTGTTAGGCATCAGTATGGGAATTAGAGATCTCTGTGATATTGATGCAGCGATCGATCTATCACAATTTCTGAATTTCATCTGGAAAAGCAAGTCATTTGAAATAGAATCTCGCATGTATTGCACTTGAATAATATTCTTGATAACAAAATAGACACTCCCCTAAAACATTCTAAGATACAATAAATCTATATTTAACTATATTAAGCTGCTCTAACGAGTTAGAAAACTATGTTTGAAAAGCTTGTTCATATACATCGCCTTAGCCTTAGGGAAAGCACTACACATTTCGAGTGATTATTACACGATTGCTTGTAAGGCCGCCGTCTGGTTAGCCCAGTTGGTAAGGCGCCAATCTATCGTGCGGGAGACTCGGGTTCGATTCCCGGCCGGACCAACACTCAGGGTCTTATGAAATAATTGAGGAGAAAGCGCTGCCTTTGCTCTAACATCTGCAAATGGTTAGACTTTCACGTCTTCTCGGATAAGGTCGTTAAAACGTAGGTCCATTGGGGATTGTATCTGTGTTTATTTGTGTGTGTTGTAACTGTACATGTGAAAGGTCTCCGTCCACCTTATTTATTTATTTATTTCTTATTATTATTGTTATTATTATAATTATTATTATTATTATTATTATTATTATTATTATTAACATTATTATTAGTATAAAAATGACCAGTAAATCGAGCCATGCAAGAATCATTCTTTTCGTACTTTTGGCTGCTGTAGCCTCTATGTGTTTTAGTTTGCATTAATTTCTGTGAGCGGCATGAATTAATGAAAAGTCTTAAAACAAAGAGATATTAGGCAATAAAAAAAGATAATGTTTGCCTGTATTCGTAGACGATCTGAAACTGGCCATATGAGGAACCTTTAATTCTCTTTGAATAGGTAGTATGCCATTTGGCCATGGGACGATAATACAGTTAGTAATGAATGGGAAACGATACGGTGCTTCTGTGTTTTTACTTTAAAGAATCAACTAGAAACATTCTTAATTTAAATTCTTTTTTTTTTTGAGCATCATGCAGCTGCTGGGCATTTTCTTGAATTGATCTTAATATTCTGCCATTATGAGTTTCATTGTTCTTATGAAATTGTTCTTGAATAAAAAAGCGAGTTGTTAATTGCCTAAGCTATAAAGTCACTGAGCTTTTTGCTTTCCTTATACGGTGTTTATAAAAATTTTACTGTTGGGTTGTAAGAGATCAAAAACTACCATTCATTATTCATCGTCTCAAGGCCTAGGTTTTGTTTCGATAATCGTTCAACATTAAACTCTTATGAAGTTATAAACTATACGGTTCGTTATAATTCCAAACAATAATAAATAATTATTTTTTTCAACCATTTTTTTTTCTATCAAAAATTCTCCTCAGCTAAAACCTCGTTATCTTTATTTCAAAAAGCGAGTTGTGTTGTCTTTTACTAAACCTATTTTCAAAAACAATCGTATTCCTCTTTTGAGTGGGCGTTACATTTTTTCCCTACTAACCGCAAAAATTCTCATTAAAGAACAACCTTTCTGATTGTTAGCTTTTACTGATGAATAAGAAGAGAAGCTATATATGTTTTTGGTAACGTATATTTTCTGTGATGTGACACCTGAAAACACCCACGCAACAGATTCAAGTTGCCTTCTGCTTATAGTTATACTTCCAGAGCTGTAAGTACTAAGCAGTTTTGAATACATGATTCGGCATAATATTCTCATGCAAAACTAGTTATCTTAAAACTTTATAGACCAGTCAAAAATAGTATTTCAAATAAAGTGCAGTACAACTTTTATAATATTGAAATATCTGTTTGTTTGTTTATTAATTGAAAAAGCGTGCACGGACACGCCATTTATTGACATTTCACAATCTAGACAAAATAAACTTTGTTTTAAAGAACTGGTTCATAAGTGCAATAACAGATATATAGAGATAAAGAGATACTGACGGAGACAAATATTGATAGATAATTGAGGAACATGTGCAGCCTGTAGGGCTATATTGCTCATTTAATCATACAGTCTTTATTGCTGATAACTAAAGGTATTTATTAATGACTACTGTAAAAATTCTGCTACAATACAATATAATACAATACTTTATTTAGACACGTTACGTCCAAGAGCACAAGTGCTCGTTCAAAATACGAACGTGTATTTACAATAAATATTACAATAAGAATATATATGCTTAAAAATTTAAAAATTTAAAATGAAAGAGTTGTTTGCCCTGAGGACATCAATAACCAACTGAGTCAACTAGGTGCTGTTATAGAATCTAATTTACAGTCAATCATCATTATTATTATTATTATTATATTATTATTATTATATTATTAATAATATACAACGGAGGACGGCAGCGATGACATGAACGGCAAAGAACAATGGCCTTAATTATTGAATACAAAATTTGCTTGTCGTCTTCTAGACTGATACGCCGCAAGAGGCTTTTACTTCCTGTAGAGGACACAGTTTTTTTAACCATTCAAAAGAAAGATAAAGCTTGCCAAAACCTTATTTCAGCCAATCACAAACCTTGTCACAAACCTTGTGACCCCTTCGGGGTTAAGTGAACAACGTGATCGTCAAACAACAAAAGTTGCTAATCTCTGTTTGCCTTCGAGACTGACCTGAAAATCTACCACTGATCTATTTCTAAAATTAAATAAGATGTCATGAAATATTAAACTAAAACGTAATTTAAAGACTGACTTTACTTTTAGATTACATTTCGAAAAACCTTCAAAAACCATCAACAGCACATACCACCATTGGCTGAGATCGGATTGCACAAACACCGCTGTATTTTGCTTCACTTGCAACAGGTACTTTGGTAGACAGATTTCCACGAAAAATAGCTCGCCCAGAACTGCTGCGAACGAACTCCGCATTTGATTCGCCCCCGAACTGTTTATCACAAATACAAACCCATTGATCCAATGTTTCAGGTTTTTTAAAGTCCCAAAGCATGTTATCGAGCTTATAATGATCCATGGGGTCTGGAAAAACAGTTTTTACCGCCTTCTGAATTCCAGGAGTTTTGAAAAATTCTTTTAAAAATTTGCCCGCCATCTTGGAAATTGAAATTTTAAAGTTTGGACTGGGAACGAGTTTTTGCCAGTTTGTGCTACCCAGACTCCACGCCTTAAAAACAAAATGGCCACTCGGATTTGTTGTTTTTGCCTTGCAAAACACTTATCTCAAAAGAACACCTTTAGTGTGAAGAAATCCACATTGTTGAGACCACATATTTTGCTGAGAACGTATGCGTCACTAAATATTTGTGTTGATAGATATAGATTTCGTAGTTATTTGTGTAAGTCCAGTTTCGAAAGTGCAAATGGTAGCACAGCGCAGACCTTCCTACGATGGAATCTGGCTGTTTCAAGATTCGGTAAAATTGCTGTAACATACTTAAGAAGATTCAAAACGACATCTGTGTGGCGAACAGCTCAGGAAACAGATACAATAAAAAGAAGAAAAAAACTTCATTCTTTAAAAAACAAACTTGAGAAGGTTAAAGAAATTGTAAGTTATCATCTCAAGGCTCATATACAGTATAATTATTTTATATATATACCTAGCTGTAGCGCATAATTTCCGTAGCGGGTCTACTTATTTATGCATACAATTTAATAGCGTATAAAGCTATAGTAAAGCTAGGATAAGGTTTAGTTTGTATGATTAAACAATTTCAATACGGTAGGACCCAATACGGAAATTTTACCAGCTATAGCCTATATTTAACTATAATTATTGATTATTCCTAGAGCTTGCGTTGGATATGAGGTGGTAAATAGCCAACGAGATGTATAGCACCGAGTTGGCTATAATCATCTCATATCCTACAAGTGTGAATGGAATAATTGTATTATTAAATTTCATGAGCTTTCAAACACTTTGATACTGCAGAACATGCAGATGATATTGCCCTACTTGCCATGACAGCACTTGATGCCTAAGGCCAACTGGATGAACCAGCACAGGTGGCTAGAGAAGTTGGATTAAGAATTAACAAGTGCTGATAAAACCAAGGTTTGTCACTCAATTCTGCAGCACCCTGTTTTCATCTTGAGATCTGCGAAGTAGAAGTTTTTGAGGACTTTTCTAAGTGTCCTTCGATATGGCTGTGAGAACCAAATGCCTTCATATCATGTTTGGTAAAGACCACCATCAGCACGTGGCCAATGAGGCTGTTCTTCAATAAACTGGCAAAAGCCCACTGTCCGACCACATTAAAGAATGCCTACTGCATTTCCTGGGCCACTTTCTACATAGACACCCCTATGATCTAATCACACAGTTGGCGTTATACACCCTGAAACAGGGAAGGCAAAGAAGAAGACACCCAAAGAAGTCGTGCCTAGAGTATGTGAGATCTTTGCTGTACTGTGGAGCTGACCTCTCGAAGAGAGAAATCAGAATGCTTGCGGACGATCAAGACAGATGGAGAATATTCCTCTCATTGTTGTGTGCTGATGTAGCCGACAAAGAGGATACTCAAAAATTGACTACAAAATTTATTGTCAGTGACATTTTTCATCTAGGACACACTTTACACAATGAGTTGGACACATATGTTCATTCAGTTTATCAGCTGATATCTGAGATTGAGTGAACAAATCAGAATGCAAGAAATGCAATATTCGAGGTTGAAAATTTGATAAAGAATGATATAAAAGGTACTAGCTCCCAAGGCTAAATTTCATAATACTGTATCTGGCCATTCTCTGATATTATTCCTGCGCAACCTTGTTCTTAATTAAAATATAATTATATACATAGTAAAATCAAGAACGGTAGTAGATGGGTATTCTGAAGCTGCTCAAATTGAAGTTATCTCTTAGGAATAACCGCTAGGCTAGCTTTTATGTCAAACTTGTCTTATTTTTTTACTAAAACAGAAAGCCAATTTAATTGATCTTATACAAATTTTGGATTTGCAGAAAGAAGACATATTGACAGTTCCCAATTTGCTCTCGACTTTACGAATCATGGCAGCACCAGTGCTTGCATATCTGATTATGTCTGAAAAGTATATCACAGCAACAGTTTTGTTTGGTGTGGCTGGTATCACTGATATGGTAAGAACAATTTCCAGGCCCAAGCATATTTAGATGAAGGGGGATGTATGGGGTGTGCACGCACCCCTCCTGCCAATGGCTTTAAGTCCACTTCATTATAAAAGTTATGAATTGATTAAGAAAATATAATAGGTTTATGATGAGAAATGATCATTAAAACATATTTAGAGTGAATCACTTTCTGTACCTACTGACAATAAGACAATGCTAATAAAAGATTAAGATAAAAACTGATTTCTCAGTCCAGCAAATGTATCTCATTGAAGTTCAAAGTTATTTTATAATATGAAAGTTAAGATAAAATGTTATCAGAAAAATGTCTGTGTATGGGTCTGATTTCTCAATAGTTTTAAATCCGTTGAGACTACCCTTAACAAAACACTTAGTTTATAGAAGTATATTTTATACCTACTTACCAATGGGCAAAAACAAAAAATACATGGACCATGGGTCCATGGAAGTTCTCTCTTGCCTGGGTCCATGGACTAGTTGTACTTGTACTAGTGAGTAAAGTTAGGCATGTGGAGTAGACTCGATTGCATTGGGGTTAAATATTTTATTAAATGTTTCTTACCCTTGCTCTTTATTATTACCCTGACTTTCGTATTTCTAGCTAAAAAGGTCCATACAAGTGCAGGGGTTTCAATAAGCTCCGACGTCCGATGAAGAGCGTCGGCTACTTCGATCAGAGACGTCGGCTACTTTCTACCTTAATTGAAGTAATTAAAGAACGATCCTTGCGGCCCCTTATCAATACCGTTGCCTACTCTTCTCAAACTGGCTGCCTACTTCAAACTTTATTGAAACCCCTGCAAGTAGTCCATGGACCCAGTCCATTTAAGTGCTCCTTTGTCACCTGGTCCACATGCTTTGTCTTTGCCCCATATCTTTAGCTCCGAAAATGACTACATCTAAACTAATCCACTTGCATGATTATTGGTATTATTGGGCAAAAACCTATTTAAGAGGATTTGTAAATCCTCTGAATGCATCATTTTAGTGTATAGTCTTGATATAAATACTATATGACTCATTAAAAGACTTCAGAGTATGAGGGTGGGCGGTTGTGGCACATGTGTTCTAATACAGTAGACCCACACAAAAATACAAATCTTGGCAGTGAGATAACTTTAGTTTGTTATGTAATAACACTGAATTGTTTTGCTTTAGCTGGATGGTTATATTGCCAGAAACTTCAAGAATCAGAAATCAGTGTTTGGGACTGCTTTGGATCCTTTGTCTGACAAGATATTCATAAGCACTTTAATATTATCATTAACTGCCGTATCTCTGCTCCCAGGTTAGTACAGAAACCTTTTTCCTATTTGTACTGTACATTTGACTGATATTTTCTTGGGCAGCCTGAGATCCAGGGGTGGTTCAGGTGGTTTGTTTGAACCCCCTAAACATAAAGAAAAAAAATAGTTTGTTATATTATTAAACTGTCTACCATATGATATCCCTCAAAATGCTGGAAATCACATTGCTGAGGATTTTAAAATTTCCTGTGGGAGCATACCCCCAACCTCCTTCTCTTTTCAAATTCCTGGATCCACCCAGACCTTCGGATAAGGGGTTTATTTAGGGTTTAGTCACCTGATCGTCAAACCCAATTAAAATAGTGTAGTTCAAAGTAGTCTTTTTAAAAATGTAAGACTAAAATCATGGAGAATGTGAGGCCATAACTGTGCTCTTCTTCAGAGCCAGATGTTTCACTTACTTGCCCACAAAGTTCAATTATTAATTACAGTTTGTCAAGAAAACCTTAAAAATTACTTTTATCTCAATATGGTTCATCAGCAATTTCAACCTTGAAAAAAAATTTGTGTAAATAGTATTAAAATATTACAGTTTTTCACACAGGTTAATAAATTTAAAGTAATCAAATTGTTATTTTTTATCAGTATCTGTACATTACTTACTATATCAAATATGATAATACTGAATGAATGTTTACTAAATAAATCTTCTTTTACTTTGGCAAAATGATACTGTACTGTCTTGTAATATTAACTTACTGGAAACTAATTAAAAGAAACTGCTACAAAAGCTCCTTAATAGTCAACTGTGAGTGAAGAGCAAGCAATGTGATCAATCAAAGAATATTTATTCCATAAAAATGACTTTTTTGTGTGCTTTTTAGCAGGTTAATAAATTTAAAGTAATCAAATTGTTATTTTTTATCAGTATCTGTACTTTACTTACTATATGATAATACTGAATGAATGTTTGCTAAATAAATCTTCTTTTACTTTGGCAAAATGATATTGTACTGTCTTGTAATATTAGTACTGGAAACTAATTAAAAGAAACTGCTACAAAAGCTCCTTAGTCAACTGTGAGTGAAGAGCAAGCAATGTGATCAATCAAAGAATATTTATTCCATAGAAATGACTTTTTTGTGTGCTTTTTAGCCGTTTGCACTCTTCCATGCATTTCATTAAGTACTAATGCTACTTTCAATTTCAAAGTTGTAATATTATTTACCAATATTTTATATTTTAGATGAATATAACAAACCGTCTTGTGAAAACAATATTTTTAATACTGCATATACAGCAATTTAGTTGGTGATGACATTTGAATGCTTTTATTTGATAAGCATTAAAATTTGTCTAGTTGTTGCGCAGAGAATTGTTATTGAATTTTAAAACATCCGAGAATGGGATGTGATCACCAATGTCCAAAATGTAAATAGTGACTGAAAAGGCACACAATATAGTGACTATCCACAATTGACTATCTAACATTTGTTGATTGTAACTAAAATTAAAACTTCAATTATGTTTTTATCTCAACTGGTGTTTACTTGATACAGCATTAGAGTCCAGGAGTCGATCCAAAAGGCTCCTATGCAAATTACTGCAGTTGTAATGGTATATTTTTTAATAATAATAAAAAAATATCAAGAGTCAGTGGCAAGCTTTAAAAATTATGACATCTCCTGACTAAACCTATTCCACTTTTACATTATGAATTCATTAAATTATTTTGTCACCAAACTTTAATTTTTTTGTGTTCTGTAGTGCCTCTTACTGTTTTAATACTAAGTAGAGATGTTGTTCTGGTTATTGGTGCATTCTACCTAAGATACAAGTCATTGCCGTCACCTGTGAGTAACTTTTATTCAGTTTATCATGTTCATCTTGCTTACATTATTACTTACTTTCCAATCTCATTCTCAGATGGCTTCTTTTCTCAGCTCTCTGAAATGGCCAATACACACATTGGGTAAAATTTGTTTCAGTCTGATTCCTGATTGGCTGCACTAAAAACTGCTAGTTTCCAGGCTCTTGTTGTTACATTAGCATCAGCTTTTTTGCTGACTTTCAGGGCAGCCACCATTTTCCTTACTAAGTATTCCATAGATGTGTATTTAATCAATTGGCATGACTCAAAACGAGGTCAAATTTACCAGATATCTTTCTTGTGTTGAGCACATAAGGACATCTGGGAATGAGATATGCAAACTTTCAATATTACATTGTTTAACTATTTTTAACTACTATTTTTTATTAGCTATGCCTAATAGTAATCCAATATATTCTTTTGGGCAAACAGTTTCAATATAGATAAAATAAAGAGAAGATTAATCATTTTTAAACTTGTGTACATATCATATTTCAAAATAAGAGATAACATGTCGAACACTCCACATAAACATGACTTAGTCTATAAAATAAAATGCCCGCAAGAACATTGTTTACATAGTTACTTTGGTGAGACAGCACGAAGACTAGAAGAATGTATTTTAGATCATAGTGGTAAAGACAAAAACTCCTCCGTGTTTAAAATAAACTTTAAGTCTGATTGTTATGTTCAAGAATTCTTTAATACTAAAGTGACATTTCACAAGAAAATGAGCTGTGCTTAGAGGTTGATGTAGGGTAGGATTTCCTTTTTAATATTTATATTTATGTTGTAGTTAATTTTTTGTCTCAGTTAATTTTGTTTTTTAACTAGTTAATTATTTTCTAACTAGTTAATTTTTTCCTTGGAACTAGTTAGTTTTTTTCTAACTAGGTTATATTTGT